>VNWY01000178.1:0-70545 GCA_009869845.1 Pseudachorutes palmiensis | reverse complement strand
TTCAACTATTTTCGACTCCTTTCATGCTTTGATTGACTGGTGTAAGTGTCCCCGGACGGACAGACAGACAGACATATCCGTTGCATAAACCCCGGCAGCTGCGCTGTACGTGGTTAATAACCAGAAAGACGCAGAGTTATTTTGCCCAGGAGGTCATCATCCCCTACTGTGTTGTAGTTCCAAATGGAAACTTCAAGAAACTTTTCCTTTAGCTCTGGCACTGTCACGTTTGGATACACTGGAAATAAATTGCATTTTTCATCTCTATAAGTTAGTACGTGGGCGTGGTTGAATTCCAGGTGCACTTACCCATGGTTTGGTTCCAGACAGGTGTGAGAGACTGGACGTGCCTCGTCCGTCTTTGGTTCTCAATTACTTGTTTCGGCAGGAGGTAGACGACAATGTAAGGCTCTAGCTCAGAATCCGAAACTTCTGCAATGAGATGCTTGGGTAGCTTTGCTTTGATAACTGTCACGTACAGAACATTCGCTTTAGGGTCATGACAGATTTGAAGTTGGACTTGGCCATGAGAGACTTTGCCACGGCCTTTCTTGGGGAACGATGAGATCCCGTTGTTTGTACTTCGTCTGGTAGCCAGTGACCTGCTCATTTTCTCCTTCCAGGATGAGCCAGGGGATAAACTCCGAGGAGGGGGTGGGAAATGTTCGGTAGTGTAGTACAGCTCAGATGCGATGCTTTGTCGGTGGAGGGAACTCGTTCCGACGGAAGTGTTTGTCGCCTCTGTCGACGTTGACGGGGATTTGGGCATTTCGTATCCCCCATCACGGTAATTCTTTCTCTTCGCTGTCTCTAAAACCAAAGGGATCACTGCCATTTACGCCAAAAAGAATGATATATCTTAGTCTGGATTTAGGATTTCCTGGAAAGGAACTTCCGTCTCTAAATCCTGGAAGTTGATGTATCGATAAGGCCTCACCACCTTCACCTCCGTCATCCAGACATTTAGCCATGAGAACTCCACTGTTGGCTTCAGATCCTTTCCTTGAAGGTGGACTTAATATCCTACTCTTATCAGAGCCACGGCGATCCATCACTTCCCCACGCTGTAGCGCCTCTCCCCGAATTGTAATGTTTCCATCAGAGTCTCGAGAACTCTCATACCCTGCAAAGTCTCTTCCGGTCACCCGAGCTTTCCCCGTCAAAATATTGTAATTGCTAAGAAGAAGAAGAAGGAATATCCATGAGATGGCCATCTTGTATTTCATTTCAAATTGCCTACCACCGAAGTATAAGTTCCACTTCCCCTTCTGGATTTCCAATAATCGCCTGTACTTCCTCAAACGTTTTATTGTCAAGGGAAATCCCATTCCACTCAAGGACGATATCCCCTACAAAAGCCAGACGAATGTCAACCCTCCATTTGCAATTTTAAATTGGGAGAAATAGTTCAAAGAGCGCTGGTCTTAAAATAGGTTTTGCCAATGGCCCTTTGAACTTCCTCTACTGCAATTTGTCGCTCTAGCCTTTGAAATACTCCGAATAATATGATGCATTTTTGCAGCTAACCTTCTTTGACGTCTCCTACGACTTCTGGACCTTCGAATAGTTTGGCGACATAGGCACCAATCCTTCCTCCAGAAAAAGGGAGTTCCTTGCCTCCCACGATTTTAAGGCCGAGACTATATCCAGCAGAAGAGATGTCCTTTGGGTCCCTGCTGAGAAGAATCCGTTTCGTGTCGAATGGATACTTGCAGAAAGAAGAAACTGCCGAGGAAGGTCGTCGAACAGGCGACTCGTCAGCTTCCTTTGTCGTAAGCGGTGATTGGTTTGGGGAAGAGGGAGGTGAATGAGCTGTGTCTGGACCACGCAATGGAATGCTCTAGAGCCAGAGTATGATTATTCTACGTATGTAGGAAGGGAGTGAGTCAAGATGGCTGACGGGGTGTGTGTGTGCAAGCCTTACTTTGAGTTGGAGACGACGTGATTCAGGGACGGGTTCTTCACTAGGACTACGTTTCGGCATGAAAGTCCCGGTAGGAAACTTCATCGTATTGCTCATCGTGATTGGTTCGTCCTCGTGGTAGAGCGGTGTTTGAGCTTCCTCGTCAGGGGATTGGTCTCGACTAGGCTGCTGGTAGTCTCCTGCAACGCAAACGGGAAGAGAAGCCGTGGAATTGTCGTCTATCTCGTAATTGAGCTGGAAGTAATTCAACCTCGTTGGCTCGCATGGGAATGAACATGGTCTTCATGCCGACACATTTAGGTAACGGAAAGCAAAGGAATTCTAATTTGTGTGTGACCCTGACTAAGTCATGGTTTAGACGGCTCATGGAAGAACACTGCGGCATGACAATGAAGATGCAAGAGAAAGAGATAGAGGGTTAGGGGGACTCAAAGCGTGAGAGCAAAAAGTTTATAGTTAGTCCAGCGGTCGTAAATAGGAACTAATTGAATTCCACTTAATGTCGCTTTAATATTTTCTTCTGTTTTTTTTAGTTTTCCATCATCATCCTTATTAAGTTTAAAATCCTCAACTTGGATTTTTGTGATAACTGTTCAGGTTTTCTCATCTTGATTTCTTAATTGTTAGGCTGGTTTAATAGTATTGTGTAATAACAAGTAACATGCAAACCGCTCTATTATTTTAAACACGATTTCATATTGAATAACAATTAGATAGACATTTCAGATACATTAATTTCTCTCAATCTTGTCTCACTCGAAGAAGTTAAGAGATAATTTAAATGTGTAAGAGATAGTACATGTTTAAGTTAAAATGTAGGATGAGACGCAGATCCGTATATAATATTAGTATAACAAGATCTGAGGGATTAGTCCTCAAATTAATTAACAAACGCTTGCTGCCTAACTAAAACAACACACAGGCACACACGTTCACTTCTTCAACCTCACATGTACGTTTGCTTTCGTATTAGAACCATTGAATTCCTCCAGAAGGATCCGGACTCATGTCAATCAAATGCAGCACGGTTATTGCTCAAATTGGTTGGATTCCCTTAACCACAAGTGCTGTTGGAAAAAAACTATAAAAATGAATTTTATTTATGAAACGAAATTAAAAACGAATAAACTAAACTCCATTAAAACCAATTTAATGACAGAAATTAAAAAGACTGAAAGAAATCGTGTAATTAGAAGAAGTTGGAATTTTCTGTAGAATTTTTGTCATTTGTGCATTTAGAAGTCTTCTTCTCCCGAATGTTGCCTCTTTGAAATCGGAGCATCAAACCGGGGGATTTATTCCACTCCTCCTACGCTCTCGTCTAATTAACCTTAACCTTCTAATTATTCCTCTAACATTACAATCTATAGTCTGTACTAGCGTATGTAAAATCCTAACCTTTTAATTTAATTTTAACATGATCTGTGTATCTAAAAGGAGTTACAACTTAGCCACCTGGTCGCCATTCCTTCCTCGGTCTCCTCCAACTAGATCCAGACTCTCCGAATTCAAAAAATCCCGCAAGCTTCCACACACAAAATGGCTATAGAACCTTTGCATGGCTCCTACAGAGTAGTGCTACCTCCTAAGTTCCAAGTTTAAAAAACTCATTTGGAAAATGTTGCCGTAGCTTTGTACGCTTATATTACTGGGAACTGAAAAATTGAAGGCGCGTAGGAAAGAAGCGAAGGAGGAGAAAGCTAAGGCACAAAACGATTCCATTGCGTTGAAGCATGCCTGCTGGCAAAAATGGATCATCCGAAGAGTTCTGGAGCTAGTTTGAGTAATATGAAAGTTCCACTTAAGACAGAGAAGTCAATTGTACAAAGATTTTAAACAGAAATATAATAATTGTGAGATGTGAGAGGCGAGAGGTGGAACGAGGAGACAGAGGTGTTGACAAAGATGGTGGTTAAATACAGAGAGAAAGAGAGAGCAAACAGGATATGCAATGAACGAGAGGTAACGGTGGTAAGGGTCCATTTTATCCCATCAGTTGTGGACATACTTCTTGACTTGACGATGGCTGGCGAGGAGGAGGAGGAGGAGGTCACAGAGCTAAGTTTTAATGTTTAAAGTTTGTGAGCACATTGAGAAATAAGAAATAGACTCCGTCGTGGTCACCTTGAGTCTTGTCCTGGAAGACAAGAGCCCCTCAGAGTCATCAATCTTTGGAAGTATGGAGAATAGAAGAAGTTTACAAGCAACGAACGAATTCATTCAAAAAGAATGGAGGTGTGCACCACTCTCAGTCTCAGAAGTGTCGTGCTTTTCTTTATAGAGAGGTTTAACAACATACATTCCACCATGTTGTCATTCCATGCCTTTTTGAACTTTGGCTCTTACACCACA
Source organism: Pseudachorutes palmiensis (assembly GCA_009869845.1). NCBI lineage: Eukaryota > Metazoa > Arthropoda > Collembola > Poduromorpha > Neanuridae > Pseudachorutes > Pseudachorutes palmiensis. The sequence goes on along the minus strand of VNWY01000178.1, from coordinate 66,269 downwards.
TTACGGTACGTCTGACTTAGGCCTTGGTTGCTGACGTGGTCATACTTGCCTTTCAGTGTCCCGATCCCACTGTGTCCACCACCACCTTCACTTCGGTAGCTCAGGTCTTCGAGCAGGCGACGAGAACGAGTGGGCATGTCTTCTAGCAATGGCATAGCCGCCATGTTCCCCAACTCACTGCCCAATTCACTCTCAGCCATTGGCGACATTTCACCCAATTTTTCATACAAGAGTGAAGTATAGTCATCACTTCGGAATGTACTTGCTATTAGCTCAATACTTTTGTCCTCCTCACTTGCACATGGACTGATCACCACTGTGGACTGATGATGGTGACTTCGCCGTTGACCACTTCTGCTACTTCCGCCGTAAGAAGGAACAACGTCCTGGTAGCCATACTGGTCGCGCAGCAGTTGATCCACGCTCTTGAGTACGCTGTGCTTCTCAGTCTCTGGACCTTCACGAAGCCTCGATATCCGAACAAGCTCTTGGTGTAAGCCTGCCCTCTCCTGGAGCTGCTGTCGACGACGAGCAATTTCTGCTTTGATTCTCGCCTTCTTCTCTTCCCTACTTAGGTCTTCCTCCTCCTCCTCCTCACTCACATATGGCGACGGATTCCAGGAACGTGACTTCCGGTGTTTCCGGAAATGGTGTCTCCGATGATGTGAAGTGGAGGCACGTCCTGCAGATAGAAGTGGCCAGGATTCCCCGTCGCTATTACGGCGTGAAAGGTAGCGCGCGCTTTGGAGTCGGGCCTCATCTGCCTCACGCCCCGAACCCAAGTTATTTATCGCTGTTTCCCTGAGGACACCTCCAGCAGCGGCCCAGGACGAAGCCAAGTAAGATTGGGAATGGTCCCAGTCCCCTCCAAGAACGTCGTCGAGAGAACCGTAAGTATCAAAAGACTTGTACTTTAGTATTCCCGGACCCTTGAATTTAAAAGAAAAACGGATTAGCATTAGAGTATCTCTGTCAGTTTCAAGGGAATCCCCACCTGCCTCTTTTTTGAAAAATTAGCAACAGAAAGATACCAATCATTCAATATGGCAGGTAGCGGTAAAAGTTATTAGTGTTCAGTGCACAAGAATGAGCGAATGGAGGCCAACAGGAATTACATTTTACCCTCTCCCGCATAATACATCACAGAAATCTACGTAGTGTGAGCAGCTGCATTATACGTTGTACGAACGTGTGGTTGGACTTTTACATCATCGAGTCATAGACGAACAAACAAGTTCAAATGGGATTTCGAAAGGGTTAGAGAAGAGTGGCGCATTCTCTTTTTTGTATTGAGCGTGCGGGCTGTGATTAAGTGTCCAAATTGTCAGTGGCTTGTGTTGCAATCAGAATTCCATTTAAAGGGAGCACTGACAGTGTAGTGAAATGCAAAAAAGCAGAGATGCAAAGAAGTAACGTGAAATGAGTTCATGCAAAATTGCGTAAAAGCATTTGTGGGGATGTTTGTAAAAATGGCTGACGAGAGGCAGGTGGGGATGGGTGAGTGAAAAAAGAAGGGCACAGACAACACAAATACAAACACAGGAGGAGTTCATACTCGATCGAAATCTTGTAGTTCTCCATCTTCTTGTATTGGCGAAAATGGAAGGGAGAGCTTGGGATCGGACAATTGACGATGGTGCCCTTTCAGCTTCCGACTCAGCAGTGGGCTCGCTCCGGCTGACCTCGAAATGCCCACATTCCTAGAGGGCTCCGCTCTGCATTCACCAACCCACCACATTATATTAGAAAACTTTGATCGTCGTTGGACTCCTCCATCCAACACAGTTTTTAGGTGTGCCATGTGCTGTGAGTGTGTGCCTGTGCCACTGGTCTCAACACTACTCCACTAGATCACGGCCAGTCAGTTCTGATACCTGGATCGGAAGCCATCCACTCCAGTGGCTCGGCCCGTCACGGCGTCCACTCTCGCGCCAAGCTCCCGATCCCGCTCTCGCAAGGCCTCCAGGCGTCGTCTCTCTTCCGTCAGCAGTTGACGCCGCTCTTCCTGCAACTGCTCCCGGATCGTTTTGATATACGACGGCAACTGTCCTCCAAGACTCGCATCCCCAAGACTCGAGGCAAGTAGTGAAAAGTCCCCCAGGTCCTGATCTTTGTTGAGTAGATGCCTCAGGTCGGGTGGAAGGCAAGCAGCGAGTTCCGCCATGTTGGAATTCCAATTATCTGAACTTTTGAAATGAGGATAAAGGCCGGAACTGGTGAAGTCACCACCACTACTCGTGGATGGAAGTGCAGGAGTTCCAGTTCGAAGTCCAGAGCTCGGATAAGTGGAAGACGTAGAAAACAAATTACCACAAATAGGATAGACGCTGTCCAATTTCCCGCCAATACTGCTAACTACACTTGAACCTAAGGGAAGCATACTCTTAGCAACTTGTGAAACTAGTTTACTTTTGCTTTAGTTTATTCCTCATGAGTTGGCTCATAAGATGACTTACCTTGGAGGAGGCCCAGGGCTGAACCAGGGCGGGGCGTGTGGTCTGGGGCTACCATTGACACCATTTTCCTGAGGTTGGATTCGCTGGCACTTGGACGCGATAGTCCCAAATTTGGAAGGGGATAGGACCTTCCAGGGCCTCCTTCATACGATGAAGTTCGAATTGGAGAAAGAGATCTATAGAAACGTTTTAAATAATTTTAAATAATCTTGCGCCAAGAAATTAAATATAAATGAGCGCATATCCCTTGTGGACTTGCCTGAATTCCATGGCTCTCTGTCGATCCCTTTTTCGTGTCGAAGGCAGAGGCGCTGCTTCTTGGTCTGGAGGCAGACAAGGTAACTTTCTCCGCATACGTAGTGATTTCTGAGAGTCAGTTTCACTCATTGTATCGGAAGAATCTCCAGCATCACGTCCGCTCCTCGGCGTCCCTACTGGAGTACCCAAGGGTGTCACTAGCCACGAGAAATGGCAATAATGAAACTCAAACCGAATTCAAATACGGCCAAAATCAAGGTACACTCTGACTAAGAACCGTTTGATTTACAACCTCTCTGATTTTATACTGTCCAGCTTAAAATAAAATAATGGGATTATGCTGAATCCAGTTTTAGTTGTGAATTTATAATCAAATGGTTCCAAGTAAAAAGCAAATTGGCAATTGGCGAGTATAAAATGGATGCAAGAATGTACCTGCTAAAGGCTGCTGGAGAAGCGAGCTAGTGAGGATGGTCTGACCGCCGCCAATAAACGTCCCAAGACTCGTGACTACAGCCGGTGTAAGGGCACCTATGGTCATTCCCCCTGGCCCAACGATGTTCTGTCCAGGAATTAGCACCGTTGACGTCCCATCCCTTCTCATGTCCCCGATCCCTGTCAAGTGGGCTCTTCGACTTGTTTTCTTCAAATGCTGAGCTTGGTGTTGGAGCGCCATCTGTTGCTGGTACATTTGTGCTTGTGCTGGACTCAAGGCTCCCACTCCGAGCGACACAGCTTGTTGCTGCGTCATGAGTCCTCCCGTAGTCATCACTTGTGGTTGAAAGGCGGGCACGTACTGCTGCGACTGTGCAGTGGGCGTAGGTGAGTGCATTCCAAGACTAACTCGGGCTTGAGCGGAACTGCTGAACTGAGTGCTCAGTTGCTGACCAGTGGAAGTTGGTTGATTTTGATTGAAAGGATATTGCTGCTGGACATTGGACTGATGTCTGCTCTGCTGTTGTTGCTGCTGAATGTACATTTGGTTAAGGTCTTGGATAGGTGCAAAGGCCGAGGATTGCTGGAGTTGCTGCTTCTGCTGCTGCTGTGGGGAGCTGTATAAGGAGGGCTGGTATTGTTGAGTTGAGAAGGATGTGCTTCCTTGCGGCTGGAAGTATTGTTCGTATGGAGACAGAGCCTGGTCCGCAGAGCTCATTACTGGGAATAAATCTGATTTGTCATCTGAAGGCGATGGTCGAGGTGACGTACCCAGACCTAAGTAAATATAAATAGAGCAAATGTAAAGTATTCCACTCAAGAGAACAACTTTTATATACACGGCACCTTACCTAAGGCTCGACTGAAATCCGCCAGTAGTCCACTGATTGATTTGTTTGCAGCTGGACCGCCGCCCTGGCCAGGACCCAACTGATTCCCTTGTTGGATTTGCATGCCCATGGCACCTATTGCTTGCTGTTGAGGAAGTGGGCTTGTGCCCTGCTGTTGCTGCTGCTGAGCATTGAGTTGTTGCTGGTATTGCTGCGGAGTGAGGTTTTGTTGCTGAAAATACTGGGATGGGGACTGGATTTGATTAGGGATTTGGCGTCCATTGATGTCATAGGTCGGCTGCTGTTGCTGTTGTTGTTGGGTGGACCAAGGGTCCGAAGTTGTAGTCGTCATCTCACTCCCTAGCACGTCAAGTTGCTGTTGTTGTGGCTGTTGCATTGTAGGTGGCATTCCACTCTGCTGTTGTTGGTACTGAAGTTGCTGCTGAAGAAACATTTGTTGTTGCTGTAACTGCTGTTGCTGTTGTTGCTGGAGTTGATGACCCTGTTGTAAATTCTGCTGGAATTGCATATCCTGCTGTTGTGGCTGTTGCATACTTGGTTGCTGTTGATTTGAATATGGCTGCTGCTGTTGCTGCTGCGTAGAGTATTGTTGTCCAAGGCTTTGAGGGAGTTGTTGTTGCTGTGGAAGGGATATACTTGATACTGTCATGTGGCTGGGGCCAGCTACTGCTGAGCTAATTGGCGTTTGATATGAATGAAATTGTGAGACGACTCCGGACATGGAATCATGTGCTATGACTTCAGACGAGGAAGTTGGACCCGTGTGAGGAAATTGACCTTGGCCGACGTTGTTATTCCACTGGTTCAAACTGTCCGTGGGCTTTGAGTGGCCAAGCACATTTTGAGCCATAGGAATCTATACAAATCAAAGATTAATTTAATTTTAAATTGAACATTGCATTTGTCAAACTGTACTTGTTGTTGCTGCTGCTGCGGAAGTTGGGTTTCCCCTGAGCTCATCACAGACTGCTGTTGAGTAGTGTATGGAATAGGACCATAGGACTGTTGTGGTTGTTGTTGGATTTGACTCTGCTGCGCATGCGGGTATTGGCCATCTTGAGCTTTAAAAGAGGCACCTGGCTGTTGTTGTTGGTTAGCTTGCCCCATCATCCCCATCGAGTCCATCATCTGATTCATCTGAGTCTGCTGCTGCCCGTGAAGATTTAAATTATTGTTGTAAGAGTTTCCGTGGATGTCCACTCCAGGCTGCATTTCCATGCCTCCCTGCTGACCCGGGAATGACGACGACGGAAGTCTATTGTCAAGGGATCTCTGAGGTCTAAGCTGAGCCCTAGCCCCATGCCGATGTTCTGGAGGAGCCATTTGACTTGGAAGACATTCCTGGGCCATCATTCTTCGGCGCGGACTACCAGCGTCTGTGCCGTGGAGGCCTGTACACGAGAAGCAGAAAAAAACATGAATCCCATTTGGTTCTTTCACTTGTGTATTCACCAAGCGTGTTTGACTAGGTCAATTTGATATATTGAAAATGTTTGCCTTTTTCTCCTCTGGCTCACAACGACCTTCACCACCCCAAAGAAATGGTCTATCATCTACTACATACAGTACAAATTAAAGTGTATACGGTTGATTGATTGTATGATGTTAAATCACCCCCGAAAAGAAAGAAAAACGGACGAGAGTTCAATATGTGATGAAGGAGCTGAGTATTAGGGAATGGTGGGATTGTTGACGACGTCAGACAAAAGTCGAAGAAGGAACATGAGGAGAATTTGCAAGCGATTGTTTAAGCAGCGTGTGATAAGTTGACTTGAGTCGCGCAGTGATGGACAAGAAGCAGGATAATTACAAGTGAAAGCAGCCTATGTATTTGCCAAAGAGCAAAACCTCTTTAAACCAATCCGCTCCAGGGGCTCTGGCGGGATAGTGAAGAAGAGGGAGCCATCGGCAGTAAGGGTCTTCCAATTTTCTTTGATTGGATTAGTCGGTGACGGGCTGTGTGGTGGTTTCGTGTGTGCTGGCACGGCGTCTGTGTGAGTGAGCTGGACCACCGTTGCTTCTCTTGGCCGGATTCCCAGGCGATTTTGAGCTCGTCGTTGGCCTTCTCTTTGGCTCAGTGCCTGAGAAGCTCCAGGGAAAGTTTGAAAAGGGAAAAGATCAAAGGACAGGGAAAGTTTGTAGGGCGAGTTTCCATTTCCTTTCTCCTGACCCAGAACCCAACAACCAGAGTTTTTCCACCGGGGATTCTAATAAGGCACAATAAGACGGATTCCTGGAGTCCATGCAATCCCAAGGCCAAGAACATTCTCTGTCAATTGGAGTTCTCCCAAAGTTACGAATGGTGTGTGAGGGGAGTTTGATCATGCAATGCAGCTCACAAGAAGCAACATTTTGGGAGCACGTGGACAGAAAAAGACAAGGAGGTGAGGAGAGAGACAAAGGGGTCAAAAATAAGAGTTTGGTTTCCCGCTCAAAGTTCAAACTTTCGACGTCTCCCTATACAGGGAGACTTTTGAGGTGGTAGAGATCTGTGTGAGAGAGAATTACAAAATGGAGTTTCAGGGAGGAGCTCAAGTGTCCCTACAGACTGGCGACAAGACGAGCCACACTATCCTCAACTGTCAAAATTACCGACTCGTTTTTTTTCCCGTCAGAACAAAACCCAGCAACTTTTGATCGGCTGGAAAAACTCTGGAGAGAATCCGATTGAGACTCATGGGCCGAGCAGGACGGAAACGAAGACGGCAGGGGCTTCCAACGCCCCTGTCTCCCAGAGACACACAAATGTATAAAAGGAAGTAGAAAAAAAGGAGCGTTATGACAACGGCCTTTCTCCATTTCTGGAGGCAGCGGATGCCGGAAGGAGACTGAAGAGCCAATCTCGATCGTCGTGACTGTATCACTTTGGAGTGAGAAAAAATAAAAAGCGGAAGCCATACTTTCCTCTATACATCTCAAAACTACAACTAAAAACGTTGTAATTGCAAAAGAGTAGGCGGTGTGTCTCCGGGCCTACGCTCTCGTCCTGCTGCTATTTGGGTATATTTCAAGCATTTCCATGAGATGCCCAAGCAATCAAATATAATAGAGTAGTCAAATAGTTAAAGACTAAATTGACCCCTGAGGTCAGAACATGCCAAAGTGCTCTAACAGCCTCCCCACCAAACTCACCTGGACGACTCAGACTCGAGACCAAATCTCCACCTGTTGGGCTTCCGCCTTCATCCTCCTCCTCTGGAATTGTATAGACCTCGCCAGGGCTGTGGTCATAAAAGCCACCGCCCCCTTCAGTCGAAGCCGGGATTACTCGGTGCTCCTCCTCGCTATCACTCTCGGATTCTTCATCCGTAGAGCTCTTGTACTCATTGTCCAGTTCATAGTCCTGGACAACGATGGCTTTTCGGGGCTCAGGGAATTTAGGATCAGGAGACAGAGGAGAGTCCCCTGGACTTTGAATCAGTGAGATCGGGGAAGGAAGGGGGCTTAGGCTCTCAAATGATTTCGGCGGACTGTACTTCGGGGAAGGGAGTTTTGGCGGTGAGGCTGCGGCGGGACTTCGCTCTTCTTCTTCCTCCACCTCCCAACCGGGATTATTCCGTTTGCTCTCGTACATGTCCGGCCCAGCTCGGAACTTGGTGTAGTCCTCCTCCGGGTATGAATTGTCATGATGCTGCCTGTAAGACTCGCGCTGAGGTGGAGAACGGTGGCCATTGGGAGGAGATCCGCCGCCATCAATCGTGTCTTCGGGATAGTCGAGACTAGCCGAGCGACTAGGCAATTGAACACAAGAAGGCTTTGCGTTGCTAGCTGAGGCGGGGAGAGAAGTGCTCATGCTCTGGGTCTGTACGGGAGGGGTAATGGCGGATTGTGAGGATCGTGTCAAGGATGAATTGTAATCTAGCTCTACAGAAGGAGGGGAAGGCCTAAGCCTATCGCTTTCTCGAGGAGAAATATCGTCAGCTTCTTCGCTTAAGGCTTCCGATTCAAAACTTTCAGCGTCTTCACTCCACGCTCTCCTCGGTGACCCACCTTGGAGCTGTCCCTGAGATACTCCCATTCCAATGGAACCGCCGCTTCCTCGTCTCCCGTTTTCCCAGTCTATCTGCTAAACCCATCATCGAAGCCCATGTTAGTTATACTTTCGAATCCAGGCCCAAAAGCCTCGAAATGGAAATTTCTTTTGTGCTCCTTACCCCCGGACCACTTTGCTTTTGCTGAACTCCGTAAGGACCGGCTGGCTGCTGCCGTTGCTGCTGCTGCGGAGATTGCCCCTGGCCCATCACATTTCCACCAGCAGCCATCATTCGTCTTCGCTTTATACAATTCCCGCAGGTCCATTCCGGTCTCTACAAATATATAATCAAAGAACAAAAGAAAGATGAAAGGAAATGAAATCCGCTTTGATAAAAGCAGATGACGCGCGTATTAGTTTGAGTGATGGCATGCAAGAAGCTTATTTTGTATACAAAGGGGTTTGGGTGTGTTTGATCCTATGAAAGTTTCGCTTTTTAGCGGGCCACGGTGCTCCTTTAGGCGTGAGTAATTGTTGCAGGTCATTGTACAGGGCCCTGTGTACACTGCGATTAAATAAAAAGAAGACATCTCTCACTGGCTCTGATGGATGTCCAACTATCGAAAAACTTTTGTCCGCTTCAATACACAAACACTTTTTAATTCCCTTAATTCCGCTGCCAATCACTTTTCTCTCTCCAAAGTTAATTGCGTAGGAAAGGAAGGAAAACAAAATGGAAACCACAGACAGGAAAAGTTACTTTCACCGTCACTCCCCCAAACCAGAAATTACAACGGTAGTTATATCCAAAGGAAAAAGTACGTCAAAAAGATTTATAAAATCTTTCAATCACATCCAGCAGTGCAAGGTTTTATATAGGTTTCCAAACGCACTTTTTGTTTCCTTCCAAGCGTGTCATTTGTCAACTTAATAGCCGCAAACTGTTATGGAATCCTTGTTTAAACAAGTCTGTTTGATATTTGCTTAAGCCACAACAGGGGTGTTGTTGCTTTCACATTTGATTAACATGCAAACTTGAAGGGTTCCTTAATTCTATAGGCCAGGCACCCCGGCCTAGCCCTGGTTTGAACGATTCGAAACAACATTCCACTTTTCCTGGAGAAAACGTAGGAATGAGAAAATCGATGTGTGGGAAACGGCCAATGTCTAAGAGCAGGGCGTGGGAGCTTCACTATATACAAAAAAAAGAAGAAAAAAGTTTGGAACCCTCAGAAAGAATAGGAGTCCATTTTCCAAGGTGGAAAATATAGATTTCATACTTGCTCGCATACACCTTGGTGAAAGTCATGCCGTGTGGCTTTTCTTAAGTTTGGAGATTAAAACTCTTGAAGAGGATTTTTAAAAGTTGGCACCACCCGCATACAACAAGGTCCTGATGGAATCCATTTAATCAATTGAACTCCACACACGGCCAAAATCAGGAGCTGTGGGCTGACGGATAAACAGCTTAGAGATAAAGTTCATTTCATTTTATGACGGCACACTTTTATCCTTTCTTGAATGCCTTCCAATCCCTGCAACCTCAACTTCCGAATTGGACTTCAAAGGGTGTGTCGTCGGAATGGCAAATTGTATCCTCCTGGATCCTTCATGTACATGATAAATTACAAGGGACGGAGCTTAGACCCCGGTTCTCTTTTTAAAACAAAAAAGCTTCATCTAAATATTCATGAGATGAGACGTAGGGAATGGAGACGGTAATCGAGAACAATGGAAAGAAGAAAAGTTCCGCTTCCTCCTGCCAACGGAGATTTAAAGCCCCAAAGGAAATTTTTTTGGACAACTTAAAACACTGCTGGATATTTCAGAGTAAGGAAAGGTTTATCCAGAAATCAAGTCTTAAATACTCTGGAACAGGCCTGTGAAATGAGAATTAGAGGGAAGGGAAGTTAAAATCAAGTGTGAGAGAGACGGAAGGATGTCAAGGGGGAGTGAGTATGTGTCGCTCTTAACTCGATTTGGAAAACAAATCGCTGTTTAAACAAAGAAAGAAAAAAGTTTTGACAGGAGACATTGGGGAATAAGAGAGAGAAGGAAAAAAAGGTCAAGAGACATTTTGTCACCCGCCTGACGTTTAAAAGTATTTGAAGGATTTTTGACCTATGGCCCTGGGACTGTCAGAGCTGAGGATTTATTAAAGGCCAGCAGGAAGGGAAGTCGTTGGACGAGTCAACAAGACTCTGCAGTCATTTCCTTCCGGACAAAGTCCGCTCCAAGCTGCAGCGGAGTGGAGGATTTGGAATGTATGAAGAAATTTAAGGAACCCTCTGCTTCTGCACTTTTGGCATTTGGCTCCTTTTGGTCCGTCGTCGTCCTTTTCGCAGGAAATCGATACACCTTTCATCCTTTCCAAAAAAGGAGTCTGGAGACTTTGCTCGACGACGCTCAAGGAAGTTGGGGAAAGTTACACTTCAAAGTTGGAAGAAGACGAAGTTTTGGAGGGAGGGTTGCTGGTAGTAGCGGAGTCTAATTTCGTTTCCCTATTTCCGTATTCCGTATCACTTCCATTCTGCACGAGAGAGCTGTAGCTGGGAATTCTGCGAACATGGCCATGGGAAATTCACCATTAATGAATGAACACTTTAATTACAAAGTTTTCTCACTTCCCATTTTCGCAAGCTAAACTCATCCCCCTCCCTTGTCGCCACAGAGGCTTGAGATAAATGTCAATTTTTGAAGCACACATTCTCCACCTACTTCAACTTGCAGTTAAGGACTTGCTACTAAAATTAACTCCTTCGGCAATTAAATCCTCACCGCGCCAACCAACGAATGAATGAGGCAATGGGGCATAACCCTCGGCGCAGCCATTTTCTGATTTCTTTTCCGCCCCTGAGTGTTATTAATAATTCCCTTACCTTTGTATCCGGATGAGTTGCAATCCCACCGCATCTATTACAAACTAAGTTCCGACATTCAGCACACTCCTGTGGTGGATGACCATCCCTTCCGCTTATCTGAAACGACCAGACACAGTTTTAGCAAAAGAAGAAAAAAATCATCATCATTTATTTCTAGTTTTGACAGTTGCTATAGATTTCGCGAGAAGAAAATGGAGACTGGGGAAATGGAAGAAATCAATCAATTTCTCTTCTTCTTATTGACAACATACCCCCACCTCCCAATTTCATAAATGTGACTAAAATGGCACCGGGCGATCCTTCCCAGGGAAAGGAAAGTAAAGATATGAGGAAAATACAAACCTAGAGAAATGGTCGTTGCCGCCTTTTCCCTTTGGCCGGAAAGAAACAAAGAAAAGGCTTAAAAGACTTTCTCCTTTCTCCCCTTCCTCTCCCTCATATTACTGTGGGAAAAGCTTCTAAAACTTTTGTTCCGTTTCTTTGGCTTTTAAAAGAGAATCTGAAGTACTTATTTCCGTGGGAACTTTTTACAAAGAATAGATGAGTTCTTGCATATTAATTCGGAAGAATAGAGTGTACAAGGCTCGGTACATTCAAGACTCTCACTCTAAAAAAGGCTTTTAATACTTTAAGTATCTTGTTGTCAAACTCATCGGTTCTGAAGAAGGAAAGCCCTGGAGAAGTACACTCCACAGGAAATGGGAATCTGCTGACGGATTTAATTAGGAGAAATAAGTAGGTATTACTTGTAGGCGCACGGAGTAGAAATGTGCTCTCTTCATAACTTGTTTTTGGATTCTTGGAGCACCGTTACGAAAGTGTGCCAGAATAAATAAAATTGAAATGTGAGGCTTACATCACGTTGTCTACAGAGGGGACAAAGCCTTCCACCAAAGTCTCCGGGACCGATGCCTGGACCGCCTGCTCCAATTTGTCCCAGTAGTCGTTGATCCTCGTGTCTAAAGAGAAAAGGATTTCATCATGGTAATAATGAGCTCCTTTCAAATCCAAATGTGAGGTTTCGTGACCAGGAATTTAGTTGAAGAGTCTGTTCTTTAAGAGGGTCTTCAAGAAGCTCTTCGTTAGGAAACGAGGGTCTTCCCCCTACTGGGGAATTCTCATCAGATGATGACATTGAGCGAAGGAAAGTACTCCTAGGAACTGATTGGGAAATTTTGCTGATTGAGTAGAAGCTGCGGAGTCATTGACAGGGTTACGAGGACGATGTTCAGAATTCAAAGTATCCAGCTTAACGTTTAAAGGAAGCGTCTCTGAAATTATATGACAGACGAATCGCGCATTCATCGCCTAGGGTAGCACATATTCTTCAAATAATGATGCCAAAGTGGTCCTCTACAGTTTTACTGAATTATCTTTTCCTTCGTTTTATATAATTATTTTTCCATTCAATCAATATTAGAGTAGTCCTCTAGACGGGAAGGAGGAAGTCTTAGGCGTTAAACTTTGTTTCCCTAAGTCTATATTTCCTGTAAAAAGAAGCGGCGCGGTGGTGGAAATCGCTCCAAGTGGAAACGTGTGGAAGCATGTTTTCTCAAGAGGGATTTTTCCAAATCCATCTCAACATGAAACAAAGAGAGAGCGATTTTCATCTTTTGGAATCAAGCCTCGAGTTCAGGGATGAGTCTCTTGGATTTCCGTCTGAAGCCATTTGAAATCCAGGGGGAATGGATATTATTATAAGGCGGATTTAGCAAGGCTGGAGACTGATGCTAGAGAACACTCTCTAAAGAAATCATCAGTCTGCCAATCAATCCAACTGATTTGGTTAGTCAGTCAGAGAGAGATTATTAGATTAAGCTGGAGGGATCTAAGGACTGTCTCTTTTGGAAACCCTCCAAGGAAAGAATATACTACCAGGATAAAGCCCAATTTCCATGATTTGACTCCAAAATGGTGGATTTCCTTTTGTAAATAATTTAATAATACCCTTAATTAAGTTTGTGCCGAGGTGTGTGACAGCTCTCCTTTTCTGGCTTAGTACACACGGCGGGAGAGATAAGAAATCATTGGACAATTCCATGATGGATCTAGACTTTAAATCAAACAAACCCGACGCCCTTCATCCAGCTCCTTGATTTGACAAAATGTGAGAGAAAAGGAAAAGAAAGTAATCCCGTGTAATCTTGCCCTTATTCCTTCATCATCTCCACGTTCTTTCCAATGACCTTGCCGCTTTCCTTTCATCTTCAAGACCCACTCACGTTGCTCAAAATAGAACATTTTCAAAGGATTCTTCAAAGTGCTGAGATCATGTTTGAAAAATTTCCTGCTAAATTGTTATCAAGCTCCGCCGCAGCCATAGGAAATGTGACTCTAACGAAGACACTTATTGGCAATCTAACTTTCTCCTTAGTATCTCCGCAGGTTGTTTTGAGTATAAAGGAAAGTTCCGCATGAGCTGTTATTTTCCATTAGCTCTATTTAATAATAATCTGATATAGTCTTACCTCTGAGGACGCTGGGATGAACCTGGATGTCCTGGCCCTTGTGGCCCCTGCCCCGGAGCAGGTGGCGCTTCTTGCTCTAGCTGTTGAGCTTTTGCCATGACATTTTCAATCATCGCTCTTTCTTCCGCACTGAGGTGACTTAGGTCCAAATCCGGCACTGGAGCTCCGCTGCTTCCTAGAAACAATAAATCAGAAGCGTGTTTCTAATCAGACATTGGCCAGGGAGACACATGGAGTTCAGCAGAGCTTATGTAAATCGGAGATTAATGCCAATTTTGACATCGGAACCATTTAGACTTATTACAAGTAGGGCTTCGTATAATCCTTTGCCAAAGAAGAATATGAGTCTCTCAGTTCTGTTAGAGCTCTAATAGAAAATCGATTTGTGAGCACCAAAGGATATTTCTGGAATAATGCCCATGGACTTTTCACATCTGCTTCGAAAGTTGAAAGGGAATCATATAACTTTCACTTTTACGGAAAACATAAAAGGAATTTTTAATTTTGAAGTAACAATGTTCTCCTCATTGAATTCCGGGATTGTGCCAGAACTGTTGAAAATTGGAAAAGCAACAGCAAGTTTAGTGTGAAATTGAACATTTACAAAATGAGTCTGTTCCATAGTGATTCTGCTGGAATTTATTCTATATAAAGGCAAATAAGTGGAAGCTCGGAACATAAATATCTCCGAGGAGGACTTATTACAGACTGTAGTGAAGGGCTTTCCCAAATGAAAATTTGTTCTGTATTATAATGAATATTAAAAGCACACCGAGAACTTTCACTCTGGAAGAGATTCACTTTCTGTTTACTTTTGATGTGAAATTACCATATTGATTGTGTAAGATTTTCAAGTGACCCAATTAAAATCCACTCTTCTTCTTCCCTTAAGTCTCAAGAGAGCAATATAATTTTATCCAACAAACTTCAAGTCTTTATCAACTAAATGATAGCAGTTGAACAAAAAGTAGTTCAGGAAAGGCTTCAGAATGTACATTCTAGACGCTTCCTTGCACGCAGGGCGTCACTTGGATACTTTGTTTTCTGCGGTTAATTCCATGCATAGCAAACGGAACTTTAGGACCTCTGGTTTCCAAGTCTCTCAAGTCCACATATATCCCTGTATGAAGAGGTAGGGGAAGGCTAAAGAAGTCTAATTAGCGGTTAGTTATACAAGGGAGAAAGTGGGATTTTATAATTAAGTATAATTCTGTGCTCTTAGGGCCTTTGTCAGGGCAAAGTACTCTTCGTGTGCGTCCCTTTGCATCCCCAGCCGCCATGCTGAGAAAAAGAATTCAGAGGAGCTTTAAACTTTGAGATAAAAAGTCTCTGTTGGTGGCGGTGGCGGCGTTGGAGAAAGTTCTAATGAAATCCATGGGAGAAAGTATCTACTGACGCCCCATGAGACCCGACGCCAAAAGACTTACTTACTAAAGTGTACATGGGAAGGAAAGCTGAGCTCGACTGCCGGAGGATTCACCACCATTGGTGCTTCAGAAGGAAGGCAGAAGACTACTAAATAGAACTAGGATGAAACCACCTGGAAAACTCGGTGACTCATTGTGTCCCAGCAACCCCGTGACACTACTCTAATTCAAGACACACAAGACATGGTTCGAAATGGCAATAAAAATGTACTAGGAGGACTTAAGTCTAGTTAGTCACTCTAGAAGAAGAAGATTATAGTATCCACTACACTTCAGTCTCTCCGCTCGTCGTTACTTTGAAGATATTGAGCCCCTTTGTCTTATTAGAAACAGGATCTTCAATCCGCTCTTCCTTCCTTTCTTTATTGAAGTTTACTTTCTCTGTAGATAAACGGAGGACCAAATTATGCATTCATCTTTCACCGTCGCCTGGATTAGCACTTTCACCTTTACTAACATTATCCTCGTCGCCCACCTTTTTCTCATTTGTTCTTGTCACTTTACCTCCGTCCTTAGAACAACTTTGAAACTATGGAACTGGAAAACTAAAGGAAAGCTTAATTGGGAAATTAGTTTGGCTCTGCCATTTTTCTCGTCAAACTTGGGATCACCTAACTTTATTTTTTAGCATCGGCATCATCGATAAATTTTCTTTGCGCAGCATTACACGCTCGTCGATCGAGTCGATGAGGCTGTTGCAAATTCATTCGAGTTGCGAATGTGCTGTTGCATTTTACAATTTCCAATCAAATGAGAATTCTTGAGTCCAAAGGGCTGGAAGTATTTCCAGTTCAAAACAGAACCTTCAATGAATCTCCAAAAAGCAACATTCTGTGTCTTATTTGAAAGTTTTGTTTTTTGTGAAGGAATAAAATAGTAGTAATAATAAAAAGGAATGAAAGGAATGCGGCTAATATCTAAAGATTCAATGCTGGAGACACAAGCCTCGAAGACATCTTTTCTTTTCTTGATTTTAAACTTCACGGAAGAAAAAGCAATGGGGCTGATCGATCGATCTGGCCCATCTTCTGCAACAACTTTGTTCGACACAAGGCTGCAAGTACCCTCGTGGATTTACGAACAAAAGTTCCTTTTTAGCATCACTATTTTCCCAAATTCTGAATTACAGCATTAGCTCCTTGGTGAGAGGAACAAAGGAAAAAAATAATAAAAATAATTTGAATGAGGAGCTGATTTTCACTTCCACAAGATTTATGTCAATTTCTCGCATTGTTAACTTTACTTGCTTCCTTTGGGCTTGGGGTAAACTTGTTCTACTTTCTGGAGTAGAAAAAATCTAGGATTCAGGAGCTGTGATGCCTGCTTTTGATGTGTTTTTTTAGAGGAATCGATATGAGTCGGTCTTTATCAAAAAGAAAAAAGAGAAAGTTTTCTTGGAACTTATTAAGGGTTTACACTTTGTATTATCCTGAAGTCGCTGCGAGGTTACTTATGCCAAAGTTGCTTAGCTACGATTGAAGTCCAAAAAGAGAAAAATATTTTTCTGTACCCTTGTATTAAATCATATTTCATGTTGTTGCTCATCAATAAGCGGATTGTGGATATAAACAAATGGCTTAGGCAGGGAACCTATCAACAAACCCTCTTGAAATGAATCTCACTTAATCCTTTTTAGACTTGAAGGTTTTGTAGCGTTTCCAAACCTCGGGAGAGGCAGTCCAAGTCTTTAAATAAATCAGAGAAACCCCGAAGGAAAAGCTACTGGAGAAGCGATATTACTTCCTGGTTCCAGTGGATTGAAAACCGCAGTGGCAAGCTCAGCAACGGCTCAAAGTGGAAATGTACAAATCAGGGAAGTAGAGAAAATTCAACATCAAACTCCATTTGCGTCGGAGTGACTGCTAGCCACTTTGAACAAAAGATTCGAATTTGATTCTGTTAGCATTTGCACTGGCAGCTCTCAACACCGTGGGCGAAATGTGCAGCATAGACAGGAAACTAACAGAATCGTCGCTAAAGGAAATACATACGAGACTTTACCAATAAATAACTTTCTACTTTCACTCAATTTTGGAACGAGACGCTTTTGAAAACGAATTTTCAGAATTACTTAAATTTTTTAGCTTCTATTCTACATTTCGCTTTCTACTTTAGTGGTGGATTCACTGGAATGTGAGAATGCAGTGTGGACACACTTCACGTGTGCGAAGATGGATCAAGTTGGACGAAGAAGGAAGGAGACATGATTGATATTCTTCGGACGCAGAAGGGACGCATAAAAGACATTTCTGTGAAGCCATAGAGGCTTGTACGTGTCATCGTGCTGATAAACTGAGGATCAAGGGTCACCTGAATCCGAAGATGAGACAGGAGACCAATGGGAGAATCCTCAAGTAAAAATACCAACGGCAAAAGCAGATGGGCCCCGCCTTTGGAGGACAATGACCTACCCACCCCCATCAGAATCTGCACAATTACAATCTGGGATTTGACGTGTGGGCCAGTACAGTAGTGGGTAAAGTCATGAGGGGTTCAAGCCTGTAGAAGAGGAAAGCAATTAAAGGTCTACTTCTAGACTTTCCGGCTTTAAGACTTCTTCCCATTCTAAAGCATTAGTTTCCTGGCCCTTAGTATGGAGTTGAGAGAGTGAAGGCGCAAGTAATTAAAATCGACACGGTGAAGATGAAAGAAAAACTGTTCCTAATCTCGCGTGATCTTCGGGTTTAACTAATGACGGGAATCTCCCTGTCAAGTCCTGTGGAGTTCCAAAGAGAGTTGCTGGAGAAAGCGGGAGCTGCTGGAAGAGACAATGGAGACCCTTAGTGCCTCCTTAATTTCCCCTGGTGTGAAGTTGGACGCGGAGTCGACTGACGAATGAAACATGAACATGACTAAACACTCAACGCCCTGGTGACTACTCATTCAGTGTCCTCCTGAAAAGAGTCCGACGTGACATGGAATGAGATTAGGACCTTTAATCCAGTATAATTTACCAAACTTGGGATTGGCTGCGGGATAGGGAGCAAGATCCCAACCTCATTTTTAAAACCAAGTCTTCACACACCATGGCAGAACAAAGTTATTCAAACTCTATCCGGGAAACCTCAACTTATTACTTATTTATGGACCGTTATGCCTCTATGCTTTCTCATGCCAGGCTCAAAATGCTTTCGTCAATATGACAACATCACCACACACCAAATACAAAATTTCCAATTCACAAGCACTCAGACCTCAATTTCGGTAGTTTCATAGACTGCCTTGTACACAGCCCTTTCGATGTTCGCAATCGAAGGAAATGCATTGGATCGTAAATGGGAAAGGACGACACTTGAGGCGTTGGAATTGGGAAAGTCCTATAAGCCTCCTCCCTCCCCCAATAGTGTATGTGTAATGGATGTTAACAGCCGCGGCGGTGGCTGGAAAGACTTCAAAGACTCCTCCAAGAAAGCCTTTGAAGTTGGATTGAAGGAGAAAAAGAAAAGTGATTTACCAGGTGATGGAAGATGAGCTTGAGCTTTTTGTTGTTGGAAAGGCTGTCGTGGCGTAGGTGCTCTCTGTCGCATTGGCATTCCCATTGGCTGCTGCATTCCTCCGGAAGTTCCCATTGACGGAGGTCCAGTACTGGGTCCCCTGAATTGTGCTGGGGCTCCTTGAGACGCTTGAAGTGGTTGCATACCTCGAGGCATAGCGTGGAGGGGTTGGGGTCCGTTGAAGCGATGTGGTGTCCCTTGCCCGCTCATCGTAGGCCTTGGTGGCCCACCAAAGGTTGGAGGAACGCCGCGGACGAGTCCAGGGTTTGGTCGTGGCCCACTGAACGTGGGAGCACCATATGGCCGCACTCCAGGAGGTTGGCCGGACGGACGGGTCTGAGGGTAGCCACCATCAAGAGGGCGAGATTGCTGCTGCTGCATCCCGTATTGCTGCTGACCTGGAATCCCACCGGCCTGACCCTCCTCTGTCCCCATTATGGTATTGAGCATCTTACTCGCAAAGCTGAACATTGTGGATGAAGCCCTTGGCACCACAGACGAGCGACTTTAACAAGCGGCGGAAGTACTTCACTAAACGCTCACTTTGGGGATGAGTTCAGCAAAGGCCTTTTACTACTCACGTGGAGGAAATGTGAGGGAGGCTTCCCTCATCCCGTGTTGCAGCCCAATGTCCATTAGGCCACTCATGACTCAACCAAAATCTCCAGCAGGCTTCCTTTCCTCTAAAAGTTTAGTCCGAGAGTTCCTGTAAATGTTTCTGACTTTCCAAGGCACGGCGGAATCGACGAAAAGAGAAAGGAACACATCCTCACGTGTCCAATGCTCGGAGCCACACTATCTCCACTGCTCCCTTGTCACCCTGGCTTGGAATAGGAAAGAGAAAGTGGCCGAGGGAGGACTCGGGAGCTAACTTCGGAGAGACCTACTTCGCTTGCTTCGAATAACCCTAGGCATCGCCTCCTTCCCGAATCACCAAGCAGTGGAGAAAGTGCTCATTGCTTTCCCTCTGCTGCTCACTCTTCTGATCGATATCACTCTTTCACCGGAAGAAGGAGCCGAAGTATCACGGACACATCCAACTTTCCCTCCTTTCCCCACGCAGTCCGACTGAGGCTGGTCATCAAACTCACTTTCTCCTCCTTTCACCAAATATACTTCCGTCCAGGACCAACAAAACCCACACCTTCTACCCAACAAATTCATTCCCGCATTTTATTTCGAGCCTTCCACAGACTCATCTCACTGATTAAACTCACCTACTAAATAAGTTACGCAGACTTCTAGGCACTGCCACAGCAAGCTCAAAGCCAAGCCAACTAATACAAAAGCCTGGTGTATAGTTACTATGCAAAAATTACTCGCCGGAGAAAGCTGGAGAAGGAGGATTGGCCATTACTTCCGTCAAAGGACAATGGGCTGTGAATGACATGCGACAGACAATTCTCTTCAAAGCGTCAGAACAACAGACACTACATGTGGAGACAACGAACAACAGACATCCTTTCACTTGCATTTAACTTGATTCTCTCCAAATTACAAACACCAGGGTCTTGAATTTCTCAACTAAGAGCTCAATTGACACTGGATTAGTTTTGGCGGTTGGCTGCTAAGAACAGCCGTACAAAGGAATGGAGGACTTTCCAATTATTTCCTAATGACTAAGAAGGAAATGCATTATTTGGATTTAATAGGGAGAAACTTATACAAGGACACTTTACCGCACACTTTTATAATTAGGGATCTAAAGGAGACAAGACGGTAAACTTTGATGAAAGGAAAGTGCTCCTAAAGTTCCCTCTTTCCAAGAATAATCATTCCATTCATTGCCTTTCCTTTTCATCTCCTTCCTTCGAAGTCGTATGTACATGGAACTGTTCCCTTAGCAAAGCCCCATCAACTCCTATTTATATACTTCACTGTTAACATAAAACCGCCGCCGCCACGACCACTGCCACCGCCGTTTCACCTCGGCCCAAAACACAAGGAAAAACTAAGGGAAGAAGAGAAAGTTGAAGACGTAGAGGATCCCATTGAAGACCTGATTCCCTTTGTACTTTTGACGGCGCTCCTTTCACTCTTGCTTTAATAAGTCATTCCAACTTCTAATTATTACGGAATCGGCAGATGTTGCACATAGGCGTATATAGTGTAGCATACATTATATGGATTTCACTCAAGCATATAAACATGGTACTTTCCAATTTTCACAGGGTAAAAAGCCATTAAGCTAAAAGCGTGTGTATATGTTGTCGAGCTCAAAAAGTCAAGACTTTCTCTAGAAAATAGTCACGGTTTTTTTGTTTTAGAGGATTTTAGTACGTATTTTCTACGTATTAGAAAAGATAGGATGACTTTGATCTCATGATTCAGCAAAAAGCACGGACGCTGGAGAAATCTTTTGGAGAAATGAATAGGAAATGTGTATATAAGAACGAGGGGTTGAAGTAGGAAAGTAGGTAGGATGATCCTCGTGTAAGTGTGAAAGGAAATGATGTGATTTCATCTTGATCCGTTTTAGTGTGGTGGACGCTTATGGTGAAAGTTGACGGGGCGTGTAAGATTACGAAAGAAAGTCCGAAAGACCAATTTTGAGGTTCCTGGTCCGATTTTTTTGAGTGTGTGAAGGATCTTCAGTCATCACATATTATGTTTATAGGCTGCCTCCTCCCTCCTCCACATATAAATGAAAATTCAAAAGTTATTCATTCATTCATGTCAGGAAGGCCTAAGGTTTCCCTTTTGTTGTCCAGCGGGACTCGGAGCACAAGTAGGATTCAGATGTCTCCTTTTCTCCAGGAACACCAGGACGGCCGCATCACAATGGAAATCCCATGAGGGCCCCATTTTCCATGAGGAAAGAAAGGGAGTGTAGGGCACTACTACTCACTTTCCTTTCTCGCTAGATTCCATTTCATGATTGTGTAATAATAGTCGGAGGGAAGAGAGCTCCCATTGAAATTTATATGGAGCTTGGCCAGCTTTTTTAAGGATTTCTGGAGGCCTAGTTATCTTAAGGAGTCTGGTGGGGAAGAAATGTAGCTTAAACTCAATAAATAAAAAATATTTATTTGGCTATCACACTTTTGTCCTGCATTTTCTCACGCTCACCTTCCCATGAAAAGCTTTTAGTGACATTTATGGCAAACAAAGTGCCGTTGTGGAACCCATGTCAATTCAAAGTTGGCCTTATTGATTCCATAGGATTGAAACCAGCTTCGGAATAAGAATGCAGGGGCATAAATATAACAGTAAAAAGTACGCAACTGTTTTCCCCAACCCCGTCAGAATGCTACAAGAGAAAGCAGTTCCATCTCCCAGAAACTTTCACTTTTCTTTCCTTTCCTCTCCATGAAAACTTGGCCATTTACATGCTCTCTCGGTGGGACAAAATTGCACACAGCAACAGGAGGAAGCACCCAATATTTCTTCCACAGCTGTTACACTTGGCTACTCAGCAGAACACAAGTTTTCTAAAAAGGAAAAATTGTTTCTCTCAATTGAGAAGTTTTGAATGGACGCCTCTCTCCGTCAAATCAAAACGAAGTCAGAAAATTCATCTTCTTCCTACACTGCTTTACCATCAGCGACAGGCTCGGTGGGAAGCAATCCAGAGTTCAAGGCAATTGTCCAAGAACGTGACCTATCTGTGTCAAGACTCCCACATACATCGCTGGTGCTGTTTACTGTCGTTATACTCGGCTTAACAATGTACTTAGTTTTCCATTTCTGGAAAAAAGGGAGACACCGACGTATTCCCACGCTCTACAAGTAAGCTATTCTCATCGTAGTCCAAGAGATAATGTTATCTCTCAAAATACGATATATAAAGAGATGCCCAATGTTTTTCTTATTGTGTTAGATTAGAGGGATATCGCTATTCTCGTTTGAATCAACAAGAAATTGATGGCGAGAACAGTGTTGTCTTTTACCGTGATGCTCTGGACGAAGTCCAGTCAGAATTGGATCTTCCCCAGGCTGATGATAGCCAAGTAAGAATTCTCCAGTAGATGATTGGATTGGATAAAAAATTAATTTTTTGTAGTGCAAACCTGCAACTCTTCACGTGGAAACGGACTCGTTGATTAACATATCAAATTGTACCATGTCCAGTGCTCCAGCCATGACAGGGATCGACCCGTTGATGCCGCCTGCCGTATACTCGCTCCAAATGCCTGGAAAATTGATGACGCTCGAAGAAGCCTCGGATGAGGTGAGTGCTAATAATTTATGCGACATGTTCTAAGGATTCTAATTAATTTCATTGCCAACAGGATTTGTTGCAGTAGGTCTCTATGATGAGCTGACAATGGATTCAATCATCGCCTTCTTTGACGGAACTTAGAAAAACGCCGGTAGATAAATTGGGTTCGGGTTTTCCAATTGCAAGAAATATTATGATATTTCAAATATTTGAATCCAACCGAGTTTACAAAAATTGTATAATTTTCCTTTCGTTTTATGTAATTTTTTGAATGCAAGTGATGAATATAAAAAGCAGAAGATGCAATTTGGTATGATGCCAGGAGCTTAACTGGTCTGTTATGTTAGAGGTGCTACAGGGAAGTATTATATAAAAGTAGACGACCTTTTAGACAGACAATTTACTTTCTCTTAATCAATAAATGTCGAAAATGTGACAGCTTCAGATGTATTTTATTCAGCTTCGTTGCCTGCCCAAACTTTCTGATGGGAAGATTAATCATAGGGCAACCAGCAAATCTGGTTTAGTATACTTGCTGTTTATAAAAATTCAAAGTTTCGAAAAATCACGTTGACGGAATCTATTTCTTAAGAAGCTTATCAGAAAAACTTTCTTGCTGAATTTCAGAAATATCTGTCAGGTTTGTAAAATCTGTCAGATGTGTTTCGTAATATTTGGAAACGTGGGATACAAACCCAGTTTTTCCAGCACTGGTTTTAAGGAAACACGCAAAGGCAGTCGGCCTTGAAAACTGATGTGCATAGAATGGGCGACATGTCAGCTTAAACAAGTTTATTCGGTCACATTTTCAGACCATTTTTCTTGTCAATCAAATATTCATGAGAGATAAGAAAGCAGTGGATTGAGCATCGATGCTTCAGTTCTACCAAAGTCTTCCAAGGAAAAGGGTCGTGTTGAACCTTTTAAAAATTAAAAATGTGGGCAGGTTCAATTATTCTAATGGCTGCAGTGGCCGCAGCCAATGGCGCTCGAAACTACATCGACCTGACATATGCTTTCAATAACGACACGATCCTGTTTCCAGGAAGAAGGGCTACCTTCAATGTCGAAGTTGAAGGATTCACAGCAGGAGGATTCTGGTAATTTCCAGAACAATTATAAAGTAATTAATGTCTGAAGCACAATAATTACTAAAAAAAATATTTTCAACAGGCTTGCTTCCAAGGGGTTTTGCACATCGGAACATACGAGCACGTGAGTCCAAAAAACCCGTTTAATTTATTTAGAATCTCAATGAACTTTTCTTTTTAATTTTTAGTCACATTGATGCCCCATACCATTTCCATCAGAATGGACGCACTTTGGATCAGATCCCACTTGCTGACTTGATCGAAATCCCCGGCGTTATGATTGACATGTACGACAAAGTTCATAAGACATCCTTGGATGGAACTCTACGTGTCATTGAAAACTATGCCCTTACCAGGGAAGATGTTCTCGAGTAAGTTTTCTTAAATTAGTCATAACAATAAGATCATGATTAATTACCCAATTCCTTCTAATAGGTGGGAGAAGATCAATGGAAAGATCCCCGAGAGGTCTGTCGTATTGCTTCGCAGTGGGTGGGGAGCAAGATGGCCGAACGCAGTTGCATACAAAGGGCTCAAGCCAACTATCACAGAAGCAACGACAGAGGCATCATCTGCTCCAACTTTGGTATTAGATGCGCCATTGAATTATCCTGGTTAGTTTGTATTCAAGAAATCTCTATCTTAGGAGGTTTAAATAGTTCTTGAAATCTCTTGAAAATAGGTTTTTCTGCTGATGCTGCCAAGCTGCTTGCAACCGAAAGGAACGTTTTGGGAGTAGGGATTGACACCTTGTCAATTGATATTGGAGCTACCAAGGACTACCCAGCTCATCAACTCCTTGCCGCAAGAAGTGTTTACATGCTCGAGAACGTTGGGAACCTTCATTTGCTACCACCAAAAGGATTCCATCTTTGGATGCTTCCCTTCAAGATTGATAGAGGTATTTAATCCAAAAACCATTTCGGTCCCAAAATGTAACATGTAATTTTTGTAATAATTTCAGGGACTGGAGCACCTATCAGAATAATTGCTAGCATTGATACCGATGGCGATAACAAAGTTTAACAAAATCATGCATTCGAAAAATTTCCGAATAATAAATCAATTCGAAACTGTCCAAAATACTTTACCGCTAGAGTTTGACTTAACAACAAATCTTTTAAAAATCACTTGAAGCTGGGATTTGTCAAGATTAAACTAGTTTGATTTAGATTCATCTGATTAATTAGTTCAAAAGTTTAATGGTCTCAGAGTAATGCGGATTAGAGGTTTAGTCTAATCAAAAGATAAGTCAAATCCTAAATGGGAAAATCTGGATTGGTACAAGTGTTTTTGTAGGTATAAATCAATGGCTTTAATACAGTAATTTGGGTCACAGTTCACATCAGTTCACATTCGCCGGCGCCTCTCGAATCAAAATGGAGCTGTTGCAGAAGGTTTGCTTTGTTATTTTAGGCTGTTTCTTCTTGGTCAGTCCAAGGCTCAGCAATGCAGCGTCAGAAGAAGAAGCTGTTCGATACTTGCAAAGTCTCGAGCCAGATTTGTCCCGTGCTTGCAATTTAGAAAAACTAGCAGCATGGGCCTACGTCACAAACGTCACCGACGAAACTATGGCAAACTCTGTACTTAAAATTCATAGCAAAGATCCAATTGAATCTATAATTTAGTTTACCTTGGCAGGCCGCGGCGAACAGAGAGTTTATCCGATTTCAAGCATCTGTGCAGGCAACTATACTTGACAAGTTTCCAAACTGGAGGGAGTTTAGTACTACGGTACGACGAGAATTTCAGCACCTTAGCGTCTTGGGACCTGGTAAGATGTCGCAAGCTGAGCAGGATAAGGTAGCCATACCTGTCAATCACGCATCAATCAAAGTAAACGCTATTTTGATGAACTATTTCCGTTAGATGGCAGCCCTCAAATTCAAGCTGGACACTAGCTACTCGTCGACAAGAATTTGCGAGTACAATAATCCAGAGAATTGCCAATTGGGACTCGGAGGTTAAATTCTAATCGCATCTGTAAAATGGACATTAAATTCTGTAGCCGTTCATTTTTTTCATTCAGCTGTTGATGGGTTTTTGAACACGGTTGAAGACTATGATGAATTGGAATATTACTGGACAGCTTGGCACGATGCAATCTCCGCTAACATCGATCCATCCGATTACACCGAGTACATTTATTATCAAAATCTCCTGGCTAGGGCAAATGGTTAGTTCTTTATGTTATTGCTGGCTAGAAATTGACTAGATATTTTATTCAGGATTCAGCGACATGTCTGACATGTGGTTCTCGAAATATAATCCCGGACATTCTCCAAACTGGAATGCAAAGGAGTACAAGTCAGACATGATTCACTTATGGGAAGAATTGCAGCCCTACTACAACGTTCTCCATGCCTATTTGCGAATGAAGATTCGGCAAAACCCTTTGTACGCCGATAAGGTTGAAAAGACGGGCTCAATTCCTGCCAATTTGGTTCACGGCTTTGGTTTGTCAAAAGTGGATTTGTTACACGTCTACAAAAACACAAGACCATTCCCAGACTCTCTTTCTATCATGGAGATTGGGACACAAGCCTTAAACGATGCTGTAAAAAGTTTATTTTTTATTTTTTTAAATCAACCTCTAGTCTGCCTAAAAACTAAGTTTGTGTCGTTATAAGGGTTACACAGTTCGGAACATTTTCGAGCGAGCAGAAGAGTTCTACGAGAGCTTGGGCCTTCCACCAATGACATCTAGCTTCTGGGAAAAGTCCATGTTTGTCGATCCACAAAATGGAACCGTGGTCAACTGCCCTCCGCCACACGAATGGGATATGTGTAATGGAAAAAGAAACGAAGATTTCAGGTAGAAAGACTCATAAATAGCCGCCAGAAAACGTTTTCAATTCAATGTACTTTTAGAATCAAGATTTGCGGTGGAGTTCACATGGACCACATGGCTTTAATTCATCACGAGGAATGAATAACCCTGCCCACTCTTTCGTTTTGTTTTGCTCTTGCGCAAAAAAACAGCAAAGGTCAAATGGCCAAGCCACACATTCGCTATGAATGAAGACCCTTACTTCTAATTCGATTCTAATTCGATTCGATTCTAATTCGATTCGATTCGATTTAAAACAGGACTGCCATAGAGTTTTGACGTTATTTTTCTGAAAGTGTTGGCAGGGTTTAATTGTAATTTGGGAACCTTCAGATGGGTCACATGGAGTACTTTATGCACTACACGAATGAAAACTACATTTTTAGACAGAGCGCTAACCCCGCTTTCCAGGAAGCCATTGGGAATACTTTCCAACTTCCAGTTGCCACTCCCCACCACTTCCAATGTGTACTTGGAATTGATCTTGGGTTTAGCGTGGACTGTGTCAATAGGGAAGGACAGGATGGCTCAACGCCTGAAGACATCAACTACCTCTACTTCCTTGCTCTGGACAAAGTGAGTTACGACATCCGGCGACATTCATGAAACTGAACAACATTTGGTCTTTTCAGTTTGGTTTTTTTGCGTACACGATTGCATTGGAGCAATGGCGTTGGGAAATGTTTGAACAGGAAATACAAGAGCATGAATACAACTCCAGGTTACTTTTTCCATAGTGAAAAGTTAATGCATTTTCCTTAAGTTTGATTATTTTTAAGGTGGTGGGAAATTAAGCAAAAGTACCAAGGGATAAAACCGCCGAAGCCACGCCCAACAGGATTCGATGCCGGAACTAGGTAAACGCACCTGTTGCTAAATTTCCAAGTTTCCTAAAAAGCTTTTGAATTTTGTCAGAATTATTACCAACCCGAACTACATGACTTACATGAATGCGTACTTGATCCAATTCCAACTGTTCGAAGCTTGGTGCAGAATAGCGGATCCCCACTCCCCTCTTCATCGCTGTGACTTCACAGGGAATCTTGAAGCAGGAGAGAAACTGAGGGATCTCCTTAGCGCCGGATTTACAAAACCATGGCCGGAAGTGTTGGAAGCAGCTACTGGAAGACGTCACGTCTCCGTTGAGCCCCTGCTCAAATTCTTCACACCACTTTTTGACAAGTTGGGTTCAGAATTGTATCTCAACTCTGAAGCTCCTTGTTTCGACAGTTGGTGTGAGCCCAAATTGGAATGATGAAGAATGTAATTATTTCTGGAAGCAGAGCGAAGCACTGGATTTATTACTACAGTGGACTTTCGATACAGTACATCTCTGGGGGATGCAAAAAACGTGTACTGTAATGAAAGATGTACTGTATAAAAAAGTGTATTAACATGGGACCTTATGGGACTAAGTCCTATTATACACCTCTAAAAAGTGCCCTGTAACGGAAATTGTACTGTAAAAGGGTGTACAAAATCGAAAGTCCACTGTAGAATAAATCGAGCACCCACTTATACATCACATCCATAAAGGATGGAAAATTACAAAGAAAAAGCCCATACTTGATGGGAAATTGATAAATTAAACAGGTGTAGTAATGACATACTACTGAACAGCAATTGGTAACAGGGAATGAAAATATTCAATGTGATTAACTAATTAATCGTAATTAATACACAGTAGATTACCTGTACGAAAAATAGAAAGTGTGAGAAATTTTATGTTAGGGACTAGGGCTGTGGACCGGTTCCCTGGAGTTGTTCAAGACGCTGGCTCCTTACTGTCGAGAATGCTCTTGTACATCTCATGCGCCTTCGTTTGGATCCACCAAGTCAGTGAGTGGTGCTCAATAGGGCCACTGGAATTAAAAAACTAATGTTTTAAAAACTACATTCGTTTTGACATTCGAGATTTTTGAAGCTCACCAGCTCTTCAGGATCGCATCCAGAGCTTCCCCAGAAAGATTCACGCACGAATATGGGCGATAGATTTTGTCCAATGGGTACATAGCTGCCCAATTCCCCGAGACTAATTCAAACACAATAGCCCCGAACCGTTCGAAGCCAGGGAGGTTTTCAGTGTCGAAAGAAGGAGAAGAGATTGACGTGAGACCATCCGCCGCATTTTCAAATGAAACCGTGACTTGTTTGGTAAGTAGAAGCTCATGAACCCTCTCAATCAGAAGAAAGAGGATGGTTATCCCCATCTGAAAACAATTAAATTATGTTTTACAGAACAGTATAAGTTAAGAGAAAAATAATATCAACCTACCGTATTTCCCCAAAGTCCCTTTTCCACTCCTTGAAGCAAGAGGTCAGTTTGATAAAGATTTGCATTGGTTATCAAGTAATACAGCGTGTGGAAGAGCCGCTCAGTATCATGGTCCAACGGAATTTTGGTCATTCCTGGTTCGGTCATGTACCCCATGATGTTAGCCAAGATCTGGTAAGAGGCATTTGTCCCCTTTGAGTACATGTAGAATTTCTCAAGCAACAGGCGAAAGAGTCCCTAAAAATAATTTTCACGTGTGTAAAGCATAATAAGGAACGATAGTCCAGCTTAAAAGAGACCAAAGCACTTACTCTTCCCTTCGAAAACAACATCCAGGACTTCAAGAGGAATCCCTGTTCGTCAAGTGCCGTCAGGATCTTCATGTAGGCTCCGTATTCGTTATCCGAAAATACGCGCGATTTGTGTTTACTTAAGCCTGTTCCTGCAACCTCGCGATATTCCAGCTCTTTCAACTGATTGTACAGTTTGTGAATCTAAAAGGTTTAAAATATATTTTTTGACAAAGTACAACCACAAGGGATGTGAATTTGAGCTTTACCACTTCGATTCCATCTCGAAGTGCGGCATCGTGTCGTTCAGTGAAAGGCTGGAAGGGGATTTTGACGTTCAGCACACGCTTTGGTGACACAGCACTAGTAGCCTACAGAATAACAATAAAACATGCATAAGAGAGCTACAAGAATAAACTTATTTCAGCATCGCTGTACCTGCAACTGTCCCAGTGCATTGTCAAAAGTCCGTGGGACGTAGCTCCGACGCGGTGGAACATCCCCTTCAGCTGGAAAGATTTTCCGCAAGAACACAGGGTCTTGATCTTGCTCATACTTCCAGAACTAAGAGTAAGATAAGGTTCAGTAATGAGACCTAATGAGTGACGTGACAATAGGGTAGGGAAGCGAAAGCAAAGTACCTGGTAGTACTGATCCGTCGTGTAAGGATGGTCATTTTGCAACCGGAGCATCTGGATATTTCGAAGCGATTGCTTGTCCTTGGCATCCATGATACCGTCGTACATCGGTCCACTCCCAGGTACTACGTGAGGGTGTGACATTCTCATATGAACAGGAGCATGAGGACCCATGCCTGGACGCTGAGTTCGTGGAACAGGACCATACTGCCGTGGAGGGTAGACAGGCATGTAGTAGCCTGGGGTCGGTGGTCCGTGAAAACCTGGACGCATGCCATGCATTGGTGGCGTTGGCATGAGAGGAGACCCTAAAGGAGGTCGAGGAAAAAATCCAGCCGGGCCACCAGGAGGCATTCCAAGTGGGCGGATCATTTGAGCCATTGCAGGTAAGTTTTGAGCATTCTGGGTCGGCTTCCCTCCACGAACTCGGCCAGCTGATACTGGAGATGTACCATTCCCAAGGTTTTGGTATTGCTGCTCAATCTCTTGAAGCGTTGTGTAGCCCTGTTTACAGAAACCATTAATGGATTTAGTGATGCACAACCAAAGATTTTATTATATGCAAGACACGCTTGGGCAAGTAGTAAATCCCTCCCTGTCCCCGTATTCTCTGAGGGTGTGGAAAGCGTCAGTAACGCAAATGAGTGTCCAGTCCATAACTGGAAAGTCATCGGACTTGCGCCCTCATCCAGTTACGGGAATGTCATCGGGGATAGGTTAGAATTTCAATTTCTTTACCAAATACCATTTACCATCCTTTCACCGGCGTCACATTGTATTTGCCCAAGCGTTTGCATAATAAGGGACCCCTTAGCAAGAACTTACCGGCGGCTTGAGCAAAAGACCTGGTGGAGGTCGATTAGTAAGCTGGGGCTTCACATCCAGCTGATTCTGATGGTTCCCAGTAAGAACGCTGCCTGATGGGGTGGATGGTGCTGCTTGACCCTTTCTTGTCGGGTGCATGGACCACACGGAAGAGCTGAAGAAAGGACTGTCAAAGTCCTTTGTCGAAAGCCAGTCTAAGTTCCGATTGATGACCTTTTAAGGGTATTAAGGTATAGAAATTAGTGGAGTAGAAAAATAAGGCAAAGGATAACTCAATTTGCTTAAGAAAATACTTTACCTGAGGCGGCATCATTGAACGATGGGAAGCTTTAATAAGTCTGTCCTTCTCCAGTTCAATTTCATCAATATCATCATCCAACACAAGACGCGAAATACTTTCCTCGACGTTGTAGCTGTCTTCATAATTGAAGTTCTCTTTTGATTCATCCAAGGGATCACGATGCTGTCCCAAATCGGGCTGCTGAAATAGTCGAACATAAGTTATTAAACTATACTACAATTTAAACCCAATTGTAATGGAAAAAGAGAGTAGAAAAAATTGCTAATAAACAGATTGAATCTTCACTTTTACAAAAAGTGTGCATCAATCATTCAAGTTCCATGATTACCTCTTGCAAATCCACATTTTTCTGTTCAGGTTTCAATGGTTCCGTTGGGGGTTCGCCTCCATCCCACTTATACTCTAGAAATAAATACAAAACCCAAAGTAAATAATATTGTTTAGCATTGATTATGACCACAAAATAATGTTTAGTACCTTCCCCGTCACCTCCAAATGTCTCGTCATTAAACTGATCTAGGTCATCCAAAACAGCCTGTTCCTCCATTCTAAAACAATAAAGTTAGGAACGATGTATTCAAATGACAGTTGTAAACCTGAAAACTCTACACAGTGAAAGGGACGTCTAATCTCCTATTTTTCAAATGTACCCTTTTCAACCATAAGCGTGCAGGTTTTTGAATAAACCAAGAAAATATTAAATGAATGGGATCCATTTAGCCAACGAAGATAGATGTTGGTATCTTAACTTTTGCTTCCTTGGTTGGGGCTTTGATGAAATATGCTAAAATGGTACATCCCGTAGGTTGTCCATTCCCATTTAAAAAAACGAATTCAAATCCAGTTGTGCTGGAGTTCAGAGAAATTATACTCCAACTTTTATATGCGTCAGCGTCCATATCCCTCGGAAGAAAAATGCCATGTATGTCCAGAAACTGTGCCATAATATGTAAATAATAAAAAATTCTTCCAACCTGGGACCTGGTTGGCCTTTCATACCTGGTCAGGCATTTCCTAACCTCCACACTAATTCTTCGTCTACAAGGTACTAAATGTAACTTTCTCAAAATCCTAAAACGCTTTTTTGCCAACATCAGACTCCTCGGTGTTCCCACTTTCCAGCTTCATTATACATTGTAATTTGTAACGGAATGAATGAGCCAATTTCACGTCATTGAATTTAAGATGCTCCGACTAAAACTCACCGACGTTAATCTAACGATATCCCCCTCCTTTTATAGCCCTGATTCCAATGACAAGATACGGAAGGTGAGCTTAATGATCCCATTTATGTCTAGATCTCACTTATGTTAGTCCTGTTGCGTGGTAAATTGGTCTAAACTTCAGTTAACTGATTTAATTTTTTTTTATGAAATGCTAAGGTTATGAATTTCTAAACTGGACTTTGCCGATCGTGTACTGCATGCGTAACCAAAATCTTTCCAGCAGTACATAGTGCAGTAATGAAACCGTGCGATTCCCAAATTAAAAAAGCCTCACTCCCACAGCAGGTGATTGACCCAGGGTATAAGTTTGACCTTGACCTTACCTTGGATGGCTGAAGGCGTGTGTCTTTTGCTCGTGGAGGGTAGCTACTAGGATGATGCTATGATGCTAAATACTACTGTAATGGCCAATTGTTAATTGATAGTTGCAGAGATTCCAGAAACACGTCCTCCTTCCAGGACAGTTGGATGCTGATTGTGGCCAGGAAATGAAAGGCAGGAGGGAGGAAGAGAAGGAGAAGGAAGGGAAGGAAAGAGAAGGAAAAACACATCTACACACCAACCAATGAGGGACACTTTCCTACAAAAAAAATTAAATAAATCACTAAATAAACGAAAGAAAAACAACACAAATGAATAATTAAAGTTCATTAGGGTTCAATACAGCAGAAATCAGTTCATTGATGAAGGCAAATTAAAACACTTTGCTCATTTCTGACCGTGTCTGGTGGTGGGACTCAGAGGGGCAAGAGCGGGGGAAATTCAACTCTGTCAATTCTCAATTAATCAGTCTGGGAAATTCCCTTTTTAACGGACGTTAAAAACCGAACCTCCGTTGAATTTGATGAACCCGTTAACCGACTCTCCGTTGAATTTGATGAACCCGTTAACCGACCCTCCCCTTCGTTGAATTTGATGTGCCCGTTAACCAACCCCCCTTTGAATTTAACGGGGTGCTGGCAGTGTTGCCAAACTTGCTCAAAATTATAGGAAATACTTTATTCATTTAATTAATAATGGAGTCAACAAAATATTGAACATTCTTATGAATTTATATTTCTAGTAATCCAACATTTATAATGAAATATTGAGCAAAACGCAATAACCCTTTTACTTGGCAACGTCGGCCTCCGTTAAATTCAACGGGTCGGTCCGTTAAAAAAGGGAATCTCACAGACTGATTCTCAACGGTTGCGGTTTGTTTCTGCCCGGGCATGAGGCACTGACATATCTTGGCAGAGAAACAAATGTCAAGGTCAGAGGTCAGCTGCACATACGCAACTTAATGCACATGGGGATATTGTTATAAAAAAGAGGGTTCAAGCTATTTTGTTAAAATTAAATTCGGAGGTAATTAATTTGAGCCAAGGAAGCCCAGCTTGGGTGGGAAATTATGCTGCTTTCGCCACTTCAAAACTTATACTTCTTTTTCTGCCGTAATTTAGTCCGCGCTAAAAGGTCAGGGCGAGGGCAGGGGACGCAGAACTCCGCCACGGTGTATCCAGGGGACAGCAGCAGTGACAGGGACGACACGGTATACCGCGTTAAGGCCAAGGACTGGTCATCGGTCACCTTTACGTGGGGCAGAGGTCATCCATTTGGGTAAGGGTTAACACTTAAGTGCCGTTGAGTCCTCAGTATCATTTACTTGCTCACAGTTCCAAGACATTGTAACCTGTTTATTACAGCTTTGTGTCTCTTTGTCGTCTTCTGTTTACCTGTGTTACGCTGTCTTTTATGACACTGGACTGGGTAATCTGGGCCAAGTCTACCCTGTGATCGTGAGTGTATTGGACTATTATAAAATAGGTACATTGTAATTGGTTATGAGTTGACGCTTAATTTGTATTATACAGGGGATAGATTGCAGGGTTTGTTGAGAAACTTTATGATTACTAAAAACTGAGGGACTAGCTCTTGGTCTGGTCTGGTCCCGTATCGCCTGCTGTTCAGCTGTGGACCGTTCTGTTCTCTTTTTCGTTCCGTTGTCTTCGTTGAAGTCAGCTACCTACGTCTGTGTCTGCCGTCACTACTCTATCTTGTCTTATGTTTTTGGGATCTCGGCCTCATGGCAAGTTTGCACTACTACTATGTTGAAACCATAAGGTGGTAAATTGAACCAGGCTTTTTATTTGGATTTGCAGGAATTCATTAAACACATTTGCTCCACGCGGGGGCAGAAGTGATCTAACCATATGTTAGAATGGGAGAATGGTCAACACCACCGGAGAATGAAAACATTCAGGCTCGCTCGAATACCCTTTCGCCATGTGGCACGCGTGACAGTGTCACTGCCACTGGCTGGGTTCATCTTTTGTGTCTGCTGGGCTCTCTACATGAATCCACAATCAGCAACCAGGACCCATTGTGGTGTAAGTTAAGCTCGTCATGACCCTTGACTTATATTTTTGAATTCCTGATCTGTTCTGAAATGGATTTTATTCCTTTACAGGTTAAAAATTATCTACCTTCAGTGTCCGCAGCTATCGGAGCATTTCCTCTGTCTCAGTTTGTTTGGAGGGTTTGTGTGAGTCTTCATGCGATTCCTCGTTTTGGTATTGCTGCCATGTATTACCGCTACCTGCGGTCAATCGTTTATCGAAAGTACATTCCGTTTAGCGTCTTTGTCTGCGCTCTCAACGTCGTAGAAAACTTGGGGCTCATCGGTCTGACGTTTGTCTCTTCATCGGATAATTACAGTAAGAATTTACCTAAAATTCAAATGAATAACTGATTCCATCATTTATATTTGGTTTTTTTTGTCAGGTGTTCATGAAAAGTTTTTTATACTTTTCGCCAGTTGTTCAACCATGTACATGCTTCTGCTCTCTGCAGTCCTCAAATACCACCGCAACATCCCTCCAACGGAACTCGAGTCTAAAAGTCTAAAATACAAAATTTATCTAGTCCTCATTTACCTCACCTTCGTTGGGCTTTCAGCCTACACATTTATACGACACAACCGGCTCTGTGAAGAAGGAAGTGAGTTCCGCGTTTATATCTTTTAGCAGAATATTTGTACTTTAAACTTATCTTTCTGCTTTCAGTGTACACACTCTTTGCATTATTCGAGTATGTCGTGATTCTCTCGAATATGGGATTTCACATGACTGCGTACTGGGACTTTTACGATCGAGCTTTACCAATTGATCCGCTCCTGCAAAACTTGATATGAAGAAGGAGAAGCCGGAGCCATAAAGTAATCTACAATGCAATCAAATCAATCACATCCTTGGAAATCCGTCTGCAACTCATCGACACTTCCTAAAGAAGACATAATCCACAAGAATAAGAAGAATTAAGCTAGTTTTATAGAAAACTAAGTATTCCAAACTCTGGAGGAACTCCCGGAGTCAACTGATGTCACACAAATGTCACCGATATTGATTTTCTAGTCGTGATTCTAATTTGCAACGCCAGTGATAATGGTTTTGTACACACTACTATAGCTAGTTTGTTAGCTAACTACTAAACTCAACCATTCGTGTATTTGGTGCCAAGTGACCACAGTATTGTTTCTGAATTCAGAGCAAAGAGCTTCCACCGACTGCGTATTAATTTGTAATCTTGTCCATGCTCTCTTTGATTCTAAATAAATGATTGCTCAAAGATCCGTGTGTCATGACATAATCAAGGATTGCTAGATAACTTAGGATATACTAAGAAGGGTAACATTTGTAAGCTTTATTAGACTGCATGGGTATGTGGAGATGGGCGCATGCAAGTAAACTGAAGTTCTTAGTTGCTCCTTTGACCTCTTGACCTTTGGCCAGTATCCCTGAAAGTGAATGTCCCCTTTGGCTCGATTAATTCCAAACTTAATTACTTTTCTATTTTTTCTCATTTTTAGACTGGCGATATTTTCTGAAAAACGGAGGTGGTGGCATTAATGACGGCGCGGCTGTGAGCTTATAAGTTGTTTTCCTTCCTTGGTGGATCTCTTTTGTTTCCGAATTAAATGGATTAATCTACTTAACTAATTGCAAGAGGTCAAGTGACAGCAGAGGGTACACTATCATCTAAATACCAAATAATCACAACCCTGGTGAGGAGGTCACGCGAGGTCAACTATCGTCCTCAGATTCTCTCTTGTGTCCATCTTGTGTCTTGTGTCCATCCTGCCTGGGTTCAATTGTTCTCAAAATAACAGCTCATATTGTAAGTCAAGTCCTTTTTCTAAATGCATACATAATGGGTGTTGCTGACCTCTTGACCTGCTCCTTTCTGTTTGCAGATCAGACGTCCTGCCGTTAATTAATAATGCCGTTGTTCTTTTCCTTGCATTCAAGTACAAATTGAACAATATCAACGTAAGTATATTTACTATTATATATTTGTGAATTAATTGATTCATACTCGTAATTAGCTAATTGTGATCCCTCCAATGTATTTTCTTTGTTACAAAAACCCTTGCATAAAACATTGTCCTACGCCTCACGCTAAACGGTAATCGTTTATTTTCAACAACCCAAAACGCGTGACCTCCACACCAGTACAGTAATTGAATTCCGTTGATTCAGAATCTATCGATTACTATAAACAATTTTTATTGTGGCTGCTTTGGAAAAAGTTGTTAACGCTGTTTAAAAAAGATGATTAGCTCAATGAATCGGATATCCTTTGATCTTTCAGCTGGGTGCTTTCAATTTTTATTGTCTTTGAGGCCGTCTCCAGAATATCCAGAATTTTAACGTAAAAGTTTCGAGGATATAAAATACGATCAAAAGTTCCATCTATTAAATGTGAAAACGGATGCGGGTTCTTGATGAATACACTTGGATACACTTCACAAAGTTCTAAAGTCATCAATTGCTTTTGGATTTGCAGATTAAAGGAGAGAACTTAAGGAATAACTGCCAACTTGTCATTTGTTCTCAGCGAGTCGCTTTAGTTGATGTAAGTTGAGAATTTTGAATTTATTCGTATAAATACACTTGATGCCTATACATTTGTTTAACTTATTACAATACCTTTTTGTTTTACAGTTCGAAATAGGAGAATGGAGGAGGAGACACAATTAACAATCATGGACTTGCCTAGTGGCAGTGGCAACTCTAAAGGAGGTCATAAGAAGAACGGCCTGATCAAAAAACCGAACAAGCCAAAACAGAGGCGAGTTTCAGGTGTATCCGCTTCCGAACCTGAGGAGACCCTGGGAACTGGTTTGTCAATCGGGATCCGAAAGCTGCTGCTAAAGTTCCAGAAGACCGGAACAAAACAGCCATTCAGTCGTGATTCGCAAGCGGTATGCTCCACAAAACGAAAAAAACAATGCGTACTTGTACATGTACTGTAATCTGTATGTGTTTCTACTAGATCATTGACGAGCTCGGGGAGCTTTCGGTTCGGATTAGGGAGTATGCACACAAGGAAGATTTTCAGAAAGCCAATCTGGCAGAAGCGGGGATTCTACTTCATTACGGTGTGAAAGTTTGGTTGAAGCAACTTGAGCAGACGCGATCAGAGGTCTTCAAACTCGCTGAATTTGCTACTGCTCACAGGTAACTTCTGATGACAAGAGTCGGCCGATGAGTTACTTACCTCGTGATGACGAGGAGTCAATTATTAAACACTATTTATTAATCTACAGTGCTCCGCCTGATGTTGCAACATCGGACGATAATTGCAGCACCGTTCCAGACAGAATAGAGAACAAAATTAAAAGAGCAAAGAGTGTAGATCAAACAAAAGATATTCCAACAGACGAAGTACAGGGACCAGATCATGATGCTGAAAAACGTGGTTCGAACGAAACTGTTCCAGCTTCAGAACCAGGTTTGTCAAATGGCTATTTATATGCTAATTACTTCGAAGAGAACATTTGCACAAATATTTTTCTTTATTTCAGCAGTGGCTGCAGCAGCAGCAGAAGATCAGTTAATCGAATGTATCACAATCTCCGATGATGAGGAGGACGTTGTGCCTAGTCAACCAGGAGAACATTCCAACTTTCCTTGTGGTCCTCCAGCTCCTTCAGTCGAAGAAATTGAATTAGCAGAACCACCAAATGAGGAGACCCCTGACACAGCTTCTGACATTGACCGTAACTACCCGTTTTGTTCAATGCTCGCTTTTCGCTTGGAATAAAAATTGCTTCCATGCGTCCAGCGATGGAGTATAAATAGAGTGTAATAATTTAGAGTCATTTCTCAATGTGCCCCAATGACTCCCTTACTAAAAATCCTCATTAGCTTAATTGCTTGCCATGCTTTTTAAAGTATTCCATACTCTAAATGTTGTTATTAATTAACTGTCCTCAGAGATTGTGATCAAATTGGAGAAGACTGACGCTGAACTCACGGAGCATTCCTACTACAGTAAAGCTGCTCAGCGACAGCGTCTAGGTATGGAAAGAATTATTTCCAAACTACTGACTTTGCATTTGATTTTTTGACTGGATTTGATTCTAGTTTTACGCACGCTCAGTCTAGGTGACAATAGTAAGCCAATTGAGGTCATAACTCTAACAGACGATGAAGAAGATGCCTTAGAGGAGATGGAGATGGACGAACCAGCTCCGCCTGTCCTGATTGCTGAGGCCGAAGTTAATATTCCCTCTAACTCACAAGCAGATGCTTCCACTGATGCTTCCGCTGATGACGCCGCTGATGCTTTTATTATCCCACGAAAGCGAGTGAAGAAGGACTACGGCTCCCCTCCTCTTTTGGTAGCCTACGAGGACTATGGGGACGAGAATGATTTGATTCGTACGGATGACGACAATCCGCCAGAACTTATTGTAGAATGTCGCAGAAGAAAGGTTCCAATTCCAAGGGAAACAGGGTCAGCAATATTGGAGGAAATGCCATCCTCACCGCCTAGTCTGATTGATGAAAGTGCTGTAGAACCCAGGGTTGTGGAAAGTACAGAAGAAGGTGACAGGGTTGCGGAGCTTATACCAGAAGCTGACAGGGTTGCGGAGTTTACTGAAGAAGCTGACAGGGCGACGGAACTTCCCAAAAACACTGACAGGGATTTAGAGCGTGTTGAAGAAGATGAAATGATAGTTGATGCCGGAGTCTCCCCTGTCCAAGCTGAGTCTGTCATTCCAGTAGCAGGTCCAAGTTCAGCTATTCATGATCAACATGTTGTGGAAGTGAGCCATCCAGATGAAGTCCCGCCTACTGCATTCACTCTCCCGGAAGGTGTACGCATCAAACAAGAGCCTCTGGATATTTTCCCTGTCCAACATCTCCTAGACTCAAACAATTTGGACGAGCTTGGAATGGATTTTACTCCCGAAGAAGAGACGGAGATACTGGATGCAATAAAACAACTTCATTACCTCCACTTTGCTTCTGACATCGATGCGGATGAAATGACTCAGACATTCCACAAAGCAATGGAGCGGCTGGAAAGAATCTACAGCACACACAACGTACCAATTCATGGCAACCTGGCTCAGGGTAAGATAAAGTAAAAATTATACATTATAGATGAATTTGCACTAAATTGTTATTACTTCTATTAGCTGCAACCAACGCTTGTGCCCGGATTTCCAGTTGCGTGCCCCCACTACTGGACTCGGTCGCTGAGATACCTGACTCAAACGACATCCATGAATTATTTTCGCAAAAGGTACGAGCCCTTCAGATGAACGCCGAAGAGTCAGAGTTCACTATCATGGAGTCGACAAAGGAAAAGAGCAAGAGCGAAAGCGAGTTTGAAATGAATAAGATGCTTCAAAAACTGCAGAAAACCATCATACCTAAATACACGAAGATGCCATTAGTGAGAGTCCCTTCTATTTCCATATCTAAAATTCGTATAAACGGAGCTGCTCTAATTATTCACTTTTAACTTAGATGGAAGAGCACACTGAAAGTTTTTTCCGTCGTGTCAAATGCTTTGAGAACCGAATGAAGAAAATGCTCGCAGAGGAGGAGCGGAAGGATGAGTTTGACATCCGGGAGTACGAGATGGAAGTCTTGGACGTGACCCAACTGGAAAGCCAAGAGGCGAACGAATCAACAGCTCATCTCATGTCTCCATTTTCTCCTTATTCAGCAGGTTCTGAAACGTCCGGCACAAGTCCTCCCAATAGCCCAGCCCAGTTGTTTAGTCTTGACGGCCTTCCAAGTCCATCTCCGTCAGATAACGGCGACGGGATAAAATGGATCTCACTCAAACAGGTCTTTGCGCATATGAAGACCCTTCAAAGGCGGGAGGCTGCGCGCATGTTCTATGCTGTTCTAGCTCTCGTAAGAACAACTGATTATTAATTGTGTAACAACTGTCTAAACTTGGCCCTTTGTGTAAATTCTTTTTGTAGCTGAGTTTCCAAAACCTGGACATCAAATATGACAACCACTACTCGGCCGAGTCTGCAGCAGTTGTGGCCAAGAATGTTGACTTTATTGCTGACGCAAAGTACCCAAGAGGGACTAAAATCATGACCAGCAGATGTCCGGATATGGACAAGGAAGACGTGTTCCTCTGCTGCTTGTCGTCTAAATCAAGGACGGAAATTTTCCGAGAATTGGAAAAACACCACCGAGAATTGGACACGATCGATCGATCCAATTCAAATTCTCCACCATCAAGTTCCAGTTCTAGAATGTAAAATGCATGTCTTGATTTTGACACATATACAAAGTGCCTTTCACTTAATTGGTCAAATTGGTTTAGTTAGAGTATTTTTCATGCATAAATTCACTTATATAATGGTGACAAACTTATATTCTCTTGGGGGTAATGCAATCAAAACACCTTTCTCTGCACAGTAGCTCCTGTGTAAGTAGTTTTTTTTCTCACAGCACTAAATACAAGAAACTATATTGGGGTAATTGTTGTCTATTGAATGACCCCACAATAATTGTGTTGTACAAATAAAAATGATTTTTTAAATGGCACTTGTTATTTATAAATGACTGGATAAATTCATTTATTATTTGAAATTAGAGGATATATGAAGATTTATATATATTTTTTTTTTCAATTTCACAAGTATTGAAACACATTTTTTATATCCAATTGTAACCTGTTTTTACCTTCAGCAAGTAATTTTATGAAACACGCCTTTTCCCTTTAAGTTAGCAACTTTTGCCAATGAAGCTTACCAGAGATGTGCGGGTGCAAATAGAGAATTTAGAGCCTCCCCAACTAAGACAAGAACTGGGAGGACTTTTTATAATTTAAATGAAGGTACTTTGCTTGTAAGTTTATCACGCTCTCTGGTCTAGGCGAACCCGAACCCTTCGGAGCACTCGTGAATTGCTTTCAACATGTAGTTCCGAAGCTTGTCGTACGTCTCATACGCAGGAAGATCCAACTGGTTAAAGCTGAAACAAACCAATTACACATTCAAAACAGTCCATTCCTCCATTATAATAGTTTAATAGTTAGTTACCAAGTATGAGCACTGGGAAGGCGGTCGGTTGAACGATCATCTCGATGAATCTGGAACTTTTGAACCCCGTTCATTCCTTCCAGAGATCCGAACCCTTGTAGAGGCACTTTGGAAGTCCCGGTCACAAATTGTAGGAACTTTGCACGATCCGCTTGATCAAATGATCTCAAAGCTCGCCAGAACCACTGGATCTATATATAACAATAAATTATTTATGTTTATTTGGCTATTAAACTTTCACTCTTCTATATTTAACAAACCTGAAGTGACGTTGACTGATACTTGTGATACTCCGTGTTCGCTTTCAAGTCTTCAATGTCCACATTCGGCAGTCCAGAAACAAGCAGTTCAAGTTCTTGCTCGTTGAAAATGGAAATCAACCGCTTGGGAATGATGTCGTAGAATCCTTCCAAGAATGCATTCAATCTGTCAAAAGAAACAGTAACGTTGGACACTGAGGAACAAATGGTTTTTATGGAAATAAAGTTCTTTTCTCACTGTTTCCGGATTGCCCCAGTCATTTTCATCTGGCAGACAAGGCGGACGTATTCCATTTTGTTCTCTTCCGTCACAGGAAGATTCCGTCCATTTGGAATGAGGTCACGAATTTCTGTGACACCGAACTCTTGAACCTCCGTGCTAAAGGTCAGATCATAGCCCAATTCTGAAATGTGATTGTCCATAAGGAATGCAAGGCCTTGGAAGAAGGCATAGTCTTCACTCTCCATGTCGCTGTGTTTCACGTATTTTCCAAGGATGTGTTTGTAGAAGGAACGAGTAAAGTAGCACTCCAGCAACTTGTTATCGTAGATTGCCTTGGCTTTTGGATAAATAGATTAATTTCAAAATTAGTTCTAATGGTTTGAAAGTATGTTCCCAAGTGTATTCTCACCAATGACTCGCCCCACAAACTTGAAGTAGAAGAGGTGGTTAGAGTTGCAGTGAGAAGACGAATTGATCATGTAAGTAACTCGATCCCCCGGAGAGATTGTGAAGAGTGCGTACATCGGGTTGAAGATTTCACGTGAAATAATGACATACCACTCTCTAAGGAGACCTCCAGCATCCTGACCTTCCTCACCTACAAACACGCAACAAATGAGTAAACACCACTAAAAAGGATATTCGCTTTCTTAGAAGAAGTCATTACCTTCAAAGACAATGTAAAACCGGTTTTTCCATTCCTCTGCGGATTTCCGATGGAGCTCACGGAAGGAATCTTCAAAGACATGCTGACGCCTTACATGAACTGCCAGATCCTCTCGCCGCACCCCTTCATCCAGTCTATCCAATTCAGTACGGAAGTAGCGACGTTTGACGTCAAAGTCTAACACTCTCGTATGATCAACTAGAACTGCAAATGGACCGTCAGCCAAGTGAGCAGTTGACTGCCGAAGAATGTGGTTCAACACTGTTCGGTGGGTATCTGGAAAGGAAATGTAAATATTAGAAAATAAATTATTATGAATTTATATAACAAAGTTGTAAACATACCTGCGAAGGTGAGGAATTTCTTGGTATCCGGTGGAAGATCTGCAGTGATAAGTCCAGACTCAACTCCAGTGGGATTCTGGGAATCAGCCATTTCAGCATCTCCTTGTGAGTCTGTAGACGCTGAGCCGGTTGGTGCAAGTACTGGTGGTAACTCTTCCTCCAAATGAGCAAGCTGAGCCTCACGGGTCTCACGAGTATTTTTCTTGTCTTCCGTGTCACCAGCAAAAGTATGGACTAAGAAGAATGCCTCGACAGCAGGCTGAGGGAAATGAAAATTACAAACATAAGCCACCAAGTCTCAAAATAAGAATAAATCTCATCTCACCTGGAGGATCAAGACAGCGTGGTGATCTGGCGTGTCTCCCAACGCACGAAGACACTCACTGAGCCCATTCCAAAGTTGATCCAGCTGAAGCTCTTCACTCAATCGCGGAAGGATTTTGGCTTCATCAATCACAATGTCTTCTTTGATCTGAAAAACAAAGGCAAAGGTCAAAACAATCCAGAAATGCATGAGGTTTTGGTTTATATTTAAAAAAAAAAGCACATAAGGCTCACATTCAGTTCGGTCGAAGGCTCTGTTGGTTTTGGAGTCTGGGCACTGGAAGAGGGGCCTGAAGCTACAGGCTCTACCTGACGAACTTGTCCAGCCGCCTGACCACCCTGCCGAATATTGTAAAATGGACCCAGGGTAGCGCTATTCATTGGAAGAGTTGGGAGCTCCGGAAGGACAACCTCCATGAATATTTCGTCAGGCAAGATGGGATTTGTTCCTCTGGGAACACGTGCGCCAATCGCAAGCCCGAGCTGCCGCGCCATAAATCGGTTCAAATTCTCTCGGCGACGTTGTGTGTGGGGTGACTCGTTAGCCGCTGGTTGAATAATGAGTTCATGGTTAGGAAGGGAACCAGACGCTCCTGAAATAGAAAAAAATGAGTAAAAGAAATCAACGGGAGAAAGACAACCTTGTGAAGCT
Organism: Pseudachorutes palmiensis; assembly: GCA_009869845.1. Classification (NCBI taxonomy): domain Eukaryota; kingdom Metazoa; phylum Arthropoda; class Collembola; order Poduromorpha; family Neanuridae; genus Pseudachorutes; species Pseudachorutes palmiensis. The sequence goes on along the minus strand of VNWY01000178.1, from coordinate 22,568 downwards.
TTAGATAAAAAAAAATACTTCCATACCTTTCTGCTTGTGCTTCTTGATCGCAGCGCGAATTAATTCTCTGAGATTCATGATTACTTTGAGGAGACGGAGGAAGAATGCCTGATTTGAGGTTTTTGATGTCAAGGCACTCATTGAATGAAGTTGTAGTTCAGACGAAGTCTTTGACTTTGACGCGGAGCTGATCACAATTGAGGCCTTGGTGAACCTATGGGCACACAAATTCGTCATTGCAAGCTCGAAACAAACCCTCCATTCTTGCACAAATGGACAACTGATTAATTAAGGCTTTTTACCGGTCTGTGAGCCTCCCTTTGAACATCTTGTCTCCCAACTCAGTCTCCGCAGAAGTACTAGAACCAGGAGTAGGCTCTTCCTCCAAGTTATTAGTGCAGTTGAAGTTCAACAACTCGAGATTGAGAGGTCGAATGTCGGAACACACTGCTTCTCCGAGTGTTCGCACCCCTTCAGTCAACAATGCGAGAATCTAAGAGGAAAACAATACAATAAATCCGCATTCTTCATTGCCTCACACCTCTCATCATTTTTGAGTGAGCGTGTAATGAGTAATAACCTTGTTTCTAGTGATGGGAGGACCGTAGGACAAATTGAGCAAAAGGGCAGTTGCGTCCTCCAGTCCTTCCTCTGAACAGCTCTTCGATGTGATGATTTCGATGATGAGACGAAGGTGAGACTCTGGAATCAGCATAGACTCATCGAAGGGCGTTCGGGCTTCTTCAAGCAGGATCTTCTTCCCGTAGCCAGAAGTTTCTGGGACACCCAGAGAGATCAGTGAAAGCAGTCTCAAAAGTTTGTCTGTCAGGATGCGCCGCTCCCGAATGAAACGGTAGCCTAGCATTTTAATCAGCTTTCCAAACGGAGAATCCTCAAAGGTTACCGCACCAGTCGGTACTGGTTCTGGCACAGGATAACCATGGAGTCCCAACTTGGCAAAACTCTTGCCCTACAAAAGAAGAAAAACCTTTCATTATTCAAGAACTCATGCGGCCTCAACCGTGATCGCAGGTGCCTTGTTTTTAAATAAATGAGTGATAAAACATGGTGTAACTCTGCAGCTGGAAAGGAAGTGGAAAAATAGATGCTCCTTTTTCATAAACAACTTTCTCAAGATTTGTTTAAGGTAGATGGGACACGACAGGCTAGGAATTCATGCTTTGTTTTGGGGTAATTTGGCGTACCAGAATTACTAATTAATGGTCGCTATATAATTTATTCTGTAATTCCACTGACCTTTTTCCCAGAGAAGGCACCGTCCAATTTGAGTAGAAAGTCCCAGAAGAGAATGTCTCCACAATCTCCGAGTTTCCCTCTCCCTGGGGAAGAGTATGCAGTTCCTTTCTTCCCTTCTGGAGTCTGACACGCATCCGTGTTAAGTATCTTCACCTCCTCAGGTGCTGCGTGAGGCAGGAATTGGGTTGGGAAGCTCTTGGCCAAGTTGCTCAAGGCGTCGATTGTATGTCTAAAAACAAAAAATATTTAACATCAAGCGTCTTTTGACAATTTATCAATCATATATCGTACCTTGCAATCTGTGACACTGCCTGGGAATGGATGGAAATGAATCTCTGGTCTGGGCCCATCTTCTTGGATGATCCACCAGTGGCCCTGTAGATCTGGAAAACATTGGCACTACAGCCAAGTGCGCTGTCTAGACTAATGTTCAACCAAGAAGGAACCAACTCGATGTACGTGGTGACCCTTCGCTCTTCTCCTGGTGGGAATCCCTTTGTGGGGCTGCAACGTGGGGAAGGATAAGGATCCCCGTCAGTGTTCAAGAACAAGTTGCTCTCATTGCATTTCTCCAACACGGACAACAGAGACTACAATAAACAAAACATTCCCTTTAGCATAAGAAATGATTATTTTCTTGTGATTTAACTACCTTTAGCATCCACTTTCTAGTTGCAGAGTGATAGCACAGGTTACGTATCACTCGGTGGAGTCTCCCAGTGTTGATTTTTGAGTCATCCAAGAACAAAATCACCATCAAACAACTCAGAGTTTCAAAATCAACCAATTGCTTTCCTTTTGCTTTAGCACTGCAAATAAATAGCTAAAATGAGTTACATTCATCCACTCATTAAATTTAATTAACTAATACGTACGTCACGAAGTTGTTTGCGCTTGCCAAAGTGTGTTGTCTCGGAATCCAACCTCCTGGCCATTGAGACCGATGAATCCCGCTCTGGGCAAGCCCATACCTTCCTGACAGTCGCATTCCTATTTCCAAATGGAAAAAGTGTAAAATCAAGAAATACTTTAGCTCCTTTAGTTTCCTTACCACTGTTCCTCAAAATGGAGGATAAGGCCGTGCTCGTCGTGTGGTGGCTGTGGAACAAGCGCTCTTGGAGCAGCTGCCGGTTCCGTGTCACCCAACTTCGTCTCAAATTCTGAGCTTCCTCTGCGTACTCTGCAGGAATAGCAGCCATCTGGGACTCTTCCATATCAGCCAAAATCTACAACAAATCAAAACCGTATTACAATTAAGTTGTAAAACCGCACAGGCTAAATATGTGTTTAAAAACATACCACTTGTCGGAGGTTAGGCGGCAAATTTCTGAAGAAAGCTTCAGCGTCCACGGGATCATTTGGATTGGCAGTAGTTGCAACCCGTCTCTGCTGCTCCAATCGCTGTTGAGCCAAAACTTCTTCCTGGATGTTTGGTGGCAGGGCGGCCAAAAACTCAGGGCTCACATCCATTGCACTTGCCACAGGGGCTTCAGCTGTGATTGGCTGCGTCGTCTGCTCTCGAAGTCGTTGAATCCTAAATAAAGTAACAAAAAATTTATAAACACGGTTGACAAACATTATAGTTACTATACAATAAATGTAACCTCAAATGTTCAGAAATCACTTCTTGGCGCATGTCTTCCGGAAGCGCGGCGAGAAAAGATGGATCCACACCGTCAGGAATCTCAATATCCCCCAAGATCTCTCTGAACACGAAACTCTGAGTGCCAGATGGACCAGCAACAGGCTCCTCTTCCCCGGCAGCTGGTTGAGACTCGGAAGTGGAGGACTCCTCTCGAGTCTCCACCTGAGGAGATGCTTCCATTGACATCGTCACGGGAAGCGTTGGTGTATCCATTGGGGCAGGCATGGAGGCGGGAGGGGTTTCCAAAGGAGCTGGTCCAGATGACGCAGGTGGTGTACTTGGATACTCCGGTGGAGTGGAGTTTCTTAGCGCTTCAATTTCTGGAAAAATAAAAACTCGAGCATAGTGATTTTTACTATCCTCACGTCGCTGGAATAATAAAGAACTCACGAGTACTAAGCGGTTGGCGCATTTCCTCGGCCCAGTCAATGTCTTCATCCGCTTCGAGTCCAGAAGGGATTGCAGGCGTGGAATTTTGAGTAGTCACTTCTGGGATTTCAAGTGGGAGTGGAGCCCCCGATGGAGGTGGGGGTACCGGTGCCTCCGGCTCCATTCCTGGTCCAAGCAAGGGTGGAGGTGGAGAATGAGAATCTGATCCAGGGCTTCCACTACTCGCCGTTGGGCGTATTAAATCCAAAGCCAGATCTGCGATTAGGGCTCTGTTTCGGTCCTGAGTGTCTGACCCTTGTTCACTTTGGTCACGAAGGTGCCGTTGAAACGCTTCATCAAGTCGATTCATATCCTCACGTATCTGAGCATCAGTAAGTCGCATTCTTGGAACTCCAACCCGTTCTCGATACTCACGACTCCAGCTCTCTAGGGCCTCCCCGAAGGTTCCCGGATCATGATCATTTGGTTCTACTTGGTCCTGTGGGAAGAGAATTTGTGGAAAATCAAAGGTGAGGGGAGGAGACAGTCCGTTGGGAGCTAAATTCGGCAAGGATGAGAGGAGAGACGACCCTGCAGGCGTTGGCATTGGAGCATCTCCTGCACCAATTTCAGCTAAAGCACGATTATTAAAGTGAGTTCAAATGTAAATTATTCATTGAATATTGATGATATATTACGCTGCCGAGTCACGCCGGGAGCAGGGGCTGCTTGTTCTTCAGCCTTCTTCTTAGCTTCCTCATCCTGCTTCCGCTTTTCGCGGCGAATCTCAAAGACAGCATCACGATCAGACTCAACCACGTCAACAATGGCTCGCTTTATGCCTATAAACATAATTTAAAAAAAAATTAAACTTCCTTTCATCAATTATCAATGATAAAAGCAACAATTAAAGTCACTTACCAACAACGCAATCATGCATTGATTCGCCATCCAAAACTTTCGCTTCTTCACACCACCAATGAAGAGCAGTCAGGTTCGACAATGTTCCGGAAGAACCGTTCACACCATTGCGATTCACATTCTGATCCTATTTTATGCCAACCAACACACATTTCAATTATACATTTCTAATCATTTAAATACTGAATTTTTACGGTAGATGCATCCATGACCAAAAGCCGAGTGTCTCGTATCCCTTGATGGTTCAAAGTTTGTCCTGTTGTTAACTGAATCACATCCTGAGCTGTAGATGGGCCCAACAACCTAAACCGGGGGAAAGACATTGAGAGATCAAGCGGGATGCTTGTAAGAATTTACGCGTTTTCTTACCGCTGCAGAATTGCGGGAGGTGGAGGATGTCTTGGGTTGATGTACTGAAAGTACTGATATCGCCTTTGTCTCCCTGTTCTGTGGCTACGAGCAACTGCTCCGTGTACTGTGGGCTCCGTAGATGGAGGTTGAAGGAGAGGATGATTCAGACGCAACCCCACGTTGGACTGATCACTCATCAAAGTCTCCTCAAAAAGCCCAAGATTGAAATTGTACGTGGTATTGTTGGTAAAGAAAATCGGTCCGCCATCCCCTTCTCCTCCGCCGTACTGAACCATGAGCATCTCATCATCTCGTTCTATTGGTGGAGCACGCAAGAGACGGTCCTCATCTTGACCGTCCTCGTAGTTTGACAAGGCGTCCTCTTCGTCAATTTCGTCGTCATCGTCCTCATCATCGTCTTCGTCATCATCTAGTAAATGCCATGCAGACTCAACACAAGAACCCACACGCAAAATAAACTTTAAATGCTCACCACCCCCATTGTTCTCATCATCATCGTCCTCATCGTCGTCTCCTCCTTCAGAAGAGCCTTCGGAAATGGAAGAATCCGAATCGTGGTCATGATGGTCTCGCTCGTACGTCTCATTTCTGTGTTCACTTTCGTTTGCATCAGTGTCCATGAGGCTGTTTTGAGACTCGTTCAAAACATCCCCGTCTCCGTGAACGTTGTCCCTGTAATAACGAAAGTTAGTACAGTTTTGTAAAGTATCCGCTCAATCCATGGCAATTAAACAATCAATTACCTATCCAGAAGTTGATCAATAATTTCTTCAAAAGCCTCTTCATCCTGTTCGGCGTGGTCATGATCCTCATGATCCTGAGTGTGGCCTTCAGAAATAGGGTCCAAACTCTCAGCTGCTGCAGAAATGTCATGTTCAGTGTTCTCAGCATCCTCAACAGTCTCTTCTCCTTGAGCATGAGTTCCTTCAGAATTGCTTGTAGCCACTGCAAACATAAAAATAAAATGTGAGCGAGTAATACAAAATGTAAAACTACAATGTTAACCTGTGTGAGTATTGTTGTCCGAGTCCTGCTGCTGGGACTCCGACTTTGGCCTTTGTTTAACTTGGAGGGCTTGGGCAGGAATGTTGACAACTCGTGAAATAAGTTCCAGGCACTTCAAGGCAGCATTAACAGTCTGCGCAACGTACTTACTGGTCAAGTCCACGTGGTGGATGACACGGGCCAAATCAGTCACAACGTTCTTTTTTACCAAAAGGCGGACGACGTGGTTAAATGTTCTATTCAGATATATTATAAACAAAATTATAATTCCACTTAAGTTAAAGTTTAGTTAAACTTACGTCACATGTGGAAGCTTGACTGCAACAAATTGCGTCATCACAGATGTGGGACATGTTTCAATCATGTACGAAATTAAGTTTAGCAAGTATTGGATCCGGAGATGCTTCTCTTGTGACTCTCTCTTCATCAAAAGTCGATGCAAAGCCGCTTTCACCTTTGGATAAGTAAAAATACAAAAAAAATTTTAAAGTGTACTTCATTGCATTCATGCTTCCTATTCTATTTCTTTACCTCGCACATGAGAATGGCTTGGGCGTCTGGAAGGTGGTTGCATCCAGCCATAGCTGCGAGCAGGTCACGAAGTATCGTGTTCCCATCCTTATTCCCTAGGAATGGATTCACTGGCCCCAAACGGTCAAACAGGAAACTAAGCACCGTGCAGTCCTACATGGCAGAAAGAGAAAATTGGTTAAAAATATTTCAAAAAGGGAGCATGCTCAAAACGGGGGGAAAGTTACCTCAGGAACGTATTTGGAAGAGCCTCCATGGAGCATATACTCGGAAATGATTTTGCATCCATAAGTGTAAGAGTGGACAGCCTCTGCCAGAAGCTGCAGAATTGTGCACTTTGAAATCATTCTCTTCTTGCAGTGAATCATCTTCTCCATCACATCGTTCTTATCACTTTTTGAAGTCGAAGAGGAAGATGATGCGTCCAAGTCCATCTGAACAAATTGCATATGGATTAATATTGATGAACAACGTTCAATTTTCTTTTCCATTTTCTTACTTGTTCAAAGGGGTCGACAAGATCACCACGTCGTGGACCTGCATCCCAACGTCCACCTGCTGGGCCACCTGGACGACTGCACCTTGCAGTGCCAGCGGGTACACTCTCCTATTTACACAATATTTCAGAATCCAACAATCAAAATAGCAAGTTGTGTGGGCTTACTCTCTTTGCACTCTCTTCCTCCTCCTCATCCTCTTCGTCATGATAACGCTCAACCAAAGCAAGGAGTAGCTGATGAATGACATCTCGAGCACACTCAGATGAGTTATTGTGGATACGAATAGGGTCTGTTTTGCTTGGCACGGGCTTTACAACCAGCCGCTTATCTTCCTCACCTGAAGAAAATCAATTGAATTATGAGAACCAAACATTCCGAAATCAAAAGTTCCATTTACCAAGCATTCCTCGGCGTGTAACGAATGGAATGTCCACACGGAGAACTTCTTTTGCAACATCTACGAAAATATCTGGAGCACGACAAGCTATCGGAGCCAAAACACGGAGCAAATAGTGCAGCTCTTTACAAGTCGCCGCACAAGGAGTACAAACTTTCTCGCGAATCATCTAAATAACAAAAAAAAAAGAAACAAATTAAAACCAAATTTCTCAAAAACCCATTTCACTGAAACATACCTTTTCCACAGCGAAGCGTAGGCACTCAGGGTCCTCCAGGGTATGGCGAATTAGCAAATTAGCCAAAGGCTGGAATCCATTGAAATTATGTGAAGTCATCAGCTGAAGAAGGTTAACTACTCCTCCCAATTTGGAAAAGAACTGCGCAATTTCGTAATTCCTTGTGAGCCGAAGACATATCCGCATTGCTGCATGGATTATGTCAGGTTCTGATTGACAATGGATTAGTTCACAACAGGCCCTACAGAAAATCAAAAAACGTTATATAGTAAAAATTATGGAAAACTTGGTGGCTGGGAGTTACCTGATGACAATTCGAATCTGCACGTCGGAAAGGCCTTTGTAAGTGTGGATTTGTTTTCCCTCCGTCTTAACTTCATCCTCCACTTCCATCACGTCCGGTTTGTTTTCCTTGGTCTCATTTGCCTTAAGGTTTGTCGTCTTGGGCTGAGTACCTTGTTCCCTGTCATGAGGTATGAGTATTCTTATTGGGAATGGGGTATTGCGATAATCTGGGCTTGGGCTAGTGCGAAGATCTTTGACAATTCTAAGCATCGCAGGATGATCCTTCGGAGCTGGTTTGAGCCAGAGTGTGATTGGGCGTCGGTTACTTGTCTCCTCGTTCAACTGGACCATCCCATTGAAGTTTATGACATAGCGACGTCGGCCAGCAGTAATTCGGACTGAATTTTCCCCTTCCCAAAAAGCCTTGTCGATTGCTTGATTATTCACAGTGGAGTAAGTGCACCATTTTCCAGAATTGATGTCATACCACTTCCAGATATGATCAGTCTCCTGGAAGCAAGAATGTTGAAACTTAACATCAAAGTAATCGGGACTTCAAAACGTCCTTCCAACTTACGCTTGCCAGCACTACTTTTCTACGGGAAGCGATTGCAGCTTTCTCGCTCAAGTCCAGTAGAAGGATTAGTGGAGCAACCCACTTGGGCTTTGGGTAGAAAATTATTCCACATTCTATTCCTATCTGGAGCACTTTTGTCATGTCGGACATGAGCTCGATACACAAATCAATCATTTCGGCATGGTGAGTTTCAGAATACAAAGACTTCACTTCCTAAAAAGAGAACAGCAAAACTCCAGTTTTAGTTCAATAATATACAAATGATATACAAATAATATACAAATGAAATTGGGAGTGCACTCACCTCGTACAGGAGGCTGAACAAGTGGAGCAAGATATGAAGTTTTGAATCATCAAGGGGAATTCCTTGCCCCATCGTTTCCAAAGGATATTCTGATAACTCAGTCAACTTCTTCAATTGGGCCAAGACATAGCGCATGAGCACTGTCGTCTGTCAAATTCATCGTGATAAGTCAATGTTAAGTCCTCAAATCCAAATCCCCAAACTTCTTTTATTACCTTTTCAAAAAGTTCCATGACCATCTTTTGTAGCCAAGCTGAGCCCATTCGATTTCCAACTGCGGATAAGAGTTCACAAACTCGGTAGACTGATTCAGGTACTTCCTCTATGAGCTCCAAACACTGCTGAAATACGTTTGTCGTGAACTCGTCAATCTCCTCAGCATTGAGGCTCTCGTACATGGGCTTCAGAATAAAAATAATTTTTTATAATCTCCTTATTTGCAAATAGTAAAGTAATTTAAACTTACGCGTATCTCAACTCCCTTGTTAGCTGACTTTTCATGTTCATCCATCGACATGATAATTGCTCGGAAGAAATCATCCTCATGGTATTCCCAATCCATTGCTTGGGACTTAAAAAAAGAGTAAATCATTGTTTTAGAAATTCCTTTCTGCCAAGAAGATATAATTGTATTCACTTACGCCGTCTCCACGTCGCATGCGATTTAGACTTGAGGGCATGGTAACTGACACAAGTGGCGGCATGTTTGCATAAATCCCTTCGTAAGGCTGAGCTCTCCTTGTTCCTCCACTGTTGTTCAGTAGGTAGTCCGTGGCTTGGAGCAAATCAGAAGTGGCTCGCAGAGCTTCAATACACATAAGGCGTGGGAATCCCATATCCATCAGTTGTCGGTAGTGGTTGACATCCACGTCAGGAGCATCCACAACATGCTCATGAACATTCTGTTGCTCCAACGGTGGTGGAGTGCGTGAGGAAGGAGAAGGGTCTCGCCCTGCGGCTCCTGCGCTGTTACCATTATTCATGTCAGCGACGATGTTTGAAGGTCCACTAGATTCAGGAGCAACTGGAGCAAGTGGCATGAAGTTGGCAATTGGGGCAACAACACCTTCAACCGCAGGAAGATTTCCATAGTCGCCAATTCGCATGATGACTTGATTAACGCCACCCATGGCTATTTGCTCGGGGGTCATGACATGCCCCACAGGGTACATAGGAGTTGGTGGTGGCATTACAATAGGAGGACGACTGGTGCTGCTAGCACTAGCACTGCTGACAGCAGAGTATGGGGGAGGATATCCCAAAGCAGGGCTGGGCCCAATAGGTCGGAATGTATTTGGTGCAACAGGACCCGGCACAGGCACAGATGCAGGTCCATTTGGAAGTAATGAGTCCGAGCCAGGTGGGAAGTGGCGAAAGTATTCTGCCCGCTCGCGCGCAGACCCCACTGAAATTATATACAAACCAGTGAAATAAGAAATTGCTTCTTTTCATGATTATTTTGTAAATTGAGTTATAACTTACGAAATACTGGTGGGTTGTTGGGCATGAGACCTATTGTGGGGACTACTGGAGGAACATAGTTAGGCCCTCTGCGATCTGTTGAACTCCCTGGTTGGGCTGGAGGCACACGACCGTCTTCTGGGATGCCGTCATCCTTTTCCTTCTCTTTCTCCTTTGCTTTCAACTGAAAATAAAATAAAATCAGTATGCTAAAATTACATTACAAAACAAAGCACTCACTTCAGTCTGCTCATTATGTCGAAGTATATTGCACAAGATTGACAACATCAAGTCTGCTGCTCTGCTCCCAATCAGTTTGATCGGTTTATTCTTCCAGAGGAACATGATTGCCTTGAACGCAGACTGTGAAGAGAATATATTCTTGCTTAAAAATGTTCATCTCAACTACTGATTATTTCGTTCATTTAATATTTTGTTTCTTACTTTGTGCATGTGACTGAGGAATAGGCTTGGATTGAAAAGCAGACGCTTGGTTAGCAACCCATTCTTGGCTGGAATAGAATGTGGAGTTTCAAGGACTGTCTTAGGATTCACAAAGCGCTCAATCAGGACAAGCCAAGAATCCAGGAACTCCAGCTGTTGCTCGGATAATGTATCAAAGGTGCTGTTTTCAGTACCCAATGCCAGATAAAAGATCCTGTAACCAAATTCAAGTTAGTATAGAATAGAAAAATAATTAATTACTTTTCCACAACTTACTCAAAGAGTGCAGCGAGTCCATCAGAGTCAATGAATTTCTTCAGCATCAAATGATATGGAAATCTCTTTTCATCGAAAAGGAGAGGGGATGAGAAGCCAACGGCGCAAATGCTTAGCTGAAGTTTGGACACCGGGGACGTAGGGATTGGCTCCCAACGAAGCCCTGCTGCTAACAACTCCGAGAGTGCTGTGGCAATACAGTCTGCGTATGGACTCACGACAGCTGGCCCAGTAGGAACAGGCATAGCTCGACGCATCCGAACAGGCGTTCCAATGGCAAGCTATGAAAACATATAAATTAAATAGTGTCGCTATTTTCCAATTTTCTTTCACGCTCATTTACCTTTACTAGTAGGCCGAATAATTCTGCCAAGGCTCTTCCCAGTCGCGAGGAAGCACTTAGAACAGGCTTAAGAATTTTGGCGTATTCCTGAAGAGTGGTATTTGTCTTAACTTCTGATTTGGTTGTAACAGTCGTCTGTGTGGAGGAACTAACACGAACGCCTACTTTGGTAGCCCATGTGCTCGTGCAGGTGCTTTCAACTTCCATTCCATCACCACCGGCGCTAGCCTATTCAATTATATTACATTTAAGTTATGGTTCAGAAACTTTCATTGGGTATTTTGAATTTCACTTACATTCACTATTGTAATATCTTCCAATTCTGCCTCCTTGTTCTTATTAGGGGGGACCAAAATGTCCAAATCCGCACGTGCGAATTCCCCTGGACCTGGCTTATATTCTCCGCTGCAGATGGCCAAGAGTACAGTGCTCTCCCATACCAAGTTCAAGTAGAGCTTTGAGAGCTTCTTCAGCACTTCTAGTCCTTGGTGAGTTCCCCATTGCTCAGTGGACATGTTACGAATATCATGCTAAAATGAAAATGACACAAACGACATTGTTTAACCATATATTCCATACAATGATCACACTACCACAGTGCCTACCTGTCCCGTTCGGCAGATCATGATGAACATCATAACAAAGGAATGGACTGTAGTCATGTAGGCAAGGATCGGTGGCTCGGAAGCAATGTCTCCAATACCGTCTTCCAGATCTTTCTTTGCTATTGCCCGCTCATGGAGGAGAACGCTACTGCCAGGAGCCGGACGAGCAACTGAGAGACGGTCAGTCTCCATCAACGCTCTTAAAAGAAGGGTCATCCCTACGGCAAACACTTTCCGCTCATGTGCCAAACTCTGATAGAAGCACATAAAATTAAGTTAAAATCCTTTCCATCCTGCTCTGAATGACTTTCCAATGCACTTACAAGAATTGACTTGCAGACCAATGAAACTGATTGACAGGAAGGCGTGTTTGGAAAATCTAATGGAAGGTTCGGGAGTGCAAATACAGACATGAGAGGCTTAATCCCGTTCTGTGTGACAAATTCTCGACAGTGATCATCGGTGGCGTTGTTGCTCAGGATGGCGTCCAAAAACTTCATCTAAAAGTCATAAAAAAAGAAATATTAAATTACTGAATAGAAGTGGCTGTAAAATTATCATAGCCTCATAACTCCACAAGTTACAAGAAACCATGAGGCGTTGGGTCACTGTTGAGGCCCTTCATTATAAAGTTAAGGCCTCAATTGGTTTTTACTAATACCTCATGGTTTTCTGTAACTTGTTAGATTTTACACAAGGTAGTTTCGAGGAATTAGAAAATTAAATTCAAAATAACGTTGTTTGAATGCTCTTCTCAGGCGGGACTTCACGATTTCCCGTGAGAGACGTGGAGGTCAGGGTGACAAAAGGGAGCCGTCCCTGTCCCTGTCCAGCCAAATGAACCTTAGTCCACCTGGCCAGACAGGGGGTTTCCGGGTATTCGAAAGTCTGAGGAGAGTGTCGGCGGAGCTATGCAACTGCCTTCGTTGAAGAAGCACTGAAGTCTATCTTACCACATTGAAAATGTAGTCGACCATCATCGGCGGTGGTGGTCGTCCCAAGTCATGGAAAATAATACTCCCTGTTTCAGCAGCAGTGTCTCGAATGCTGCTCGAGGCCGCTTGATTGGCTTGTGGCTGAGAAGAAATGGAAGGCTCTTCATCATCATCGTCCTCTTCGCTACTTCCTACTTCGGAGGTTCCAGCTCTTGTAGTTGTTAAACTGGTTTCCACTCTTGGGACTTGCTCCTTCCAACCTTCAGACTGGGCATCATGGCTCATCTGGCAGAGATCTTCCAAGAGCTGAGAAAGTAAACACATGTGTTAAAAACAAGGCGTGCCAAGTTATAAAAGGGAGCCACTTACTTTCACCATGGCCGTAGTCGCCTCTGCTCGTAAGCCAGGCTGGTGACGCATGAGTTCGTCCATTGCATTTCCCAGGTTGGTGGCCGTATCACCCAATGGTTCCGCAGAACGACGACGGCGCATCGCTGCCAAGTACTGAGGAGATATCAGCAACTTGCAAATCTTATGGAATGGTTTACATTTAAGAAATGCGTTCAATCCTCTGTTGTTCAAACATAGCGCAGAGAAGATATTTGGAATTGAGGCAATCACTTCCCGGGTGGCAGGGACCTAAATACAAAAAGAATGCTGGAAATGTGATAAGTTATCAAGGTGGAATTGTGTGCTTACATTTTTCACAAGGATTGCCTCTTGGACGACATCTGTGAGTCCGCTATCCTGCAGAGAGGAGAGGAGAGATGGTTCTTGGAAGACGTAAACTGTCACCACGTCAGTGGCCAGAAGAAATAACGAAGAGCCGTAGTACTCAGCGTTGCTGATTATGTGTCGGAGAGCGGTGGGAAGAGAAGTCTCCATGATATGACGGATACTGTCGGCAAATGACGTGTCTTGAATTACTTTCTTCAGGAAGTTGAGCAGGGACTTCAGCAAAGCAGCTCGTTGGGGCAGGCAAACAAGTTTGCTAGGGACAAAACCAGCAGAGCTTCCTGCGAAAGCATCCTGAGATTCCTCAGATGTCAGCTCCTGTTCCAAACAAATATAAATTAACAATTGGTATTGTCCAAAAACTATTTGGTTTGCATAGTAGTCACACTTTGACTTTTATTAGAATTATCTCCTACCAAAGATACCAAAATGGCTGCACTTACTCGTTGAGCATTGGAGTCTGTATCCATTGGCACGTCGGCCGGCAAACTCGTAGGGAGATCCACTTTCTCCACCTCGACTTCAACCTCGATCTCGAGTTCGAGTGTGGAACCTTCTTGATCGTGGTCCGTTTGGCTCTCACTTGAGACGGACGTCGACGACAGTGGAATAATTTCAAACGGCTGCACTTTACGACAGTCAGCAACCTCGATCTAAAATAAGAGAATTAGAGGCTTGAGACTTTGTTTACAAACAAGGAAATTCCTCTTATGGTGTGCATTTATTAACCTCAAGACGGTTGATGAAGGTATTTAAGCCGCCATGGGTGTGGAACCCTAGCATGTCCATGTTGGTTATGAGATCAATAACGCGTACAGCTCTCGTCACAAACTGAATAAATAAAAAAAAAGAGGCCAATGAATAATGAAAAATACATGTCCAAGTGTGTTGCAAAGAATGGTAAGTGAATGTTAAAGTAGAACTACTTGTGTATCGTACTTTACTTGCATGTCTTTCTTAATTCAAGTGTCAATGTCTTACCGTGATTTGGTCTTCACATCCTGGTTTCCAGGTAACAACCTTAATAAGACTTTCCAACATTCCACAGTTCACCAGAGCCTCCCCACCCAGCTCGTAAGAGGCCAAATGGTAGATGAAGCTGAACAGGGCAGTCGCCAAAGAGATCGGATAAGGCCCACTGGGCTGTGGCGTAATCATGGATGTAATACAATGTCGAACCATCATTGGCAAAAAGCCATGGTAAGACCCAATCCCAGTTACGTCAATGATGCTGGACAGAAGAAAATTGGAAATAGAATTGGTCTAATTGAATGATGATGAAATGAATCTCATTTCCTTTCCTTACCTAGGGAAGTTTTGAGCCCGGTCCAAATGTAGAACTGAAGTCAGAGCTCGAAGAGCAGCTGCCTTGATCTCAGTCAATTGCCGAATTTTCCAACCTTCCAATTTAAGGACGTCCACGATTTCCTCCATGAGTCCGCTGTATAGGAGTTGCTGGAAGTTGTCGTGAAGGGCATTCGTGTACACCAAAATGGACAGAGCTTGGAGCCTAGCTTGAACACACTGGCAGCGGGTGTTGAATTCGGTAAAGTTGAATGCCAATCTCAAGTGTGTGAACAAAACGATCTGGAAATCCAAAGGTAAGGTCATTGAATTTTGATTGGCTAGTGGTGGAAATGGGTTTTAGCTTTTGTGTAGCAATCAATACTAACTTGTTTGTCCTCTGGAATTGTGTACAGCTCCACAAGTTTGTCCATCGCAGCTGCTGGTGTGATTCCCAGCTCCGTGACGTCGTCAATGTGGATTACGGTCATTATTTCTGGTCTAATGCGCGTTTCTCCGGTGCAAGGACTAGGAAACTCCATGTGCACGCTACGAGCTGAAGCCCGGTAAGCCTGAAAATCAAACCAACCAAATTAAAGTATTAACGTAAAAGTAGTTTTGGAATTTCTGGAGGCAATGAATATTTACCTCAATTGGTAAGTCTTTGCAACAAACCGCTAATCCGAATCCAGCCTCCTTGCCACCCCAGCTCTAGAGAACATAAAAAATACTGTAAAAATAATTCTAGTCAAGTCTAACTACCAGAAAAGTTCTTACATCAGCAATGTATGTAAGTCTGTCTAAAAGCGCTTCTCGTTTGTCTTCCGGTAAGCGAGTCAAGAAGTTGCTTCGCTTGCTGAACATATAGAGCAACTGAAGGACATCAAGAATCACCCGCATGGATACCGAATTCAGCAGTTTGATCAAATGGTCCATTGAGTTATACAGATTCCGAGAGAAGGAGTGCTCAATGAGGAGGGTCGTGAACTTCAAGATTGAACTGACACATGATCGTAGCTTAAAAAAAAATCCTCAAGTCAAGTAATCCCGTTAATAAATACTAATTAAGTGTTGCCGTATTATTACCATGTCGTTGTCCAATCCATTGTCGGCATCCAGTACAATTGCCCATTTGCTCCCTTCGACGGGTTCTACCGCCAGTTCCAGGTATTCGTCAAACGTGTCCAACACGTCGATCCAGTGGTAAAGTTCACATTTCCCAAAGGTCCATGTATCAACCCCTTCTAAGACTCTGATTATTTGGGCATAACCATCGCAAGCTTTGATCTGGTCAATAAGGATTTTGCAGTCCGGAGGCTAAACAAAAATAAACATCCACATTAGCTCCAATTAAAAACATTAGCGATTAAACAGTTCAATTCGTTGATATGAAAATCCTTATTCAGTTAAACAAGGAGATATCCTGACGAATTGACTAAAACGTTAATTCAGCTATTAGGAATTGGATTCTAGTCAATTGAAGACAGTAATCAATGCTAGTAGACGTAAATAGTTGAGGAAGGTCGTGATGAGTACTCTAATGCATTATTAATTTTCATTAAATGAAATGATCAAGCTAGCCAAATGAAATTCAATCCATATAATTAATTTTCCTGTACAAAAAAAGGAAAGTGAAAGTAAAAGTTTAATTAGTTAATTAGTCTAAATTAAATTCCCAGAGATAGAAAGGTGATCAAGCACATCCCTAGAATCCTGTGTCTATAATACATATGTGAATACTAAAAAGTTTTGACAATTTTTAAGTTTTGTTGGGAACGGCTTTACTAGCGTTGGGAATTCTGGCACTGGTTCTAATCCTAAAGGAAGTAAAAAGTATCCACTGCAAATACCCGGAAATGCAGTAGTTTTTGTATAAAATAAAGTAATTAAGACCGCCCAGAAGCCTATTATTATTGAACTCGAACCGACTCATTGACGCATCACCACTTTTTAAATTACTTGTGGAAAGCCATTATTAGAGGACAATAAGAAAGTGAAAAGAAGAGTGGAGCTGGAATGCAAATGGAGGAAGTATAGGGCCAGGGCCTCTCCCAAGGCCAAAAGGGCAACCATCCCATCCTGCTCCAAGATTAACTCTTCTTATGCAATGTTGGTGGCAGTGTGAAAGACACTTGACACTTGACCCTTGACACCTTCAAATCACTCATTTGACAGTGTCATCAGGAAAGAGGAAATCAATGGCAAAGCATCGTTTGTTTTCATAAACTTTGACAGGAGCATTAAAAAAGGGCAATGAGAGAGGACCTCCCGTACTTAAGTAAGGATCTGTTGGAAATGGTTCTACATAATTGATTTTCTTTTACCCCCGTCGTCTGACCCATAAGTTGTGACACTTGACTAATCCTTTTTGTAAGCCTTGAATGAACCTCAACACTGATAAGCCTAACCCTTTGTTTCCACTGAGTTAATGGTCATGGTTCTTAAATGATAAGATCATTGTTTTACCCCCCCTGACATCTGACCTCTCAGGCACTTCATTACAAACTGTTTACACTGGCAAGTTCCTTATGCGTAGATGTACTGGAGTTATACCCCTACTGAATGACATCATGCATACCCCTGCATACCCTTGCATACCCATGGTGACCTTAATGACTGGAAACTCCTACTAACCCTATCTTACTTATAGCGGATGATAAGATGGTAATAATTGTGTGTGATGATATGATATCTTACCACTTCCGTGCTGCTCCGTTTTGATTTAGTTCGATCAACCTTCATTTTGTAAGATGTTGGTCCATCGTATGTTCTAGGCAGATACACTCCTTGGTTTTTTCAATTTGAGGAGCGAAGTCCCGGAGGACGTTGAGCTCATTCACCTACCGTAGTCTTGTGTTATCGGTCAGCTGGTTTTTTCCCGAACTAGTAAAACTAGAGAGCAGAAAATACTTAGTTAGTGACTGACTGAGTGATTAAACTGTCGATCGTGTGTCTGTCGTTGTGGTATTTGAACATGGACGTTAGTTAACTTGGTATAGTTGGAGTGAGCAATTAGGCAACATGGCACAGCGGAGGAATAGTGCTAGTGGCTTTATTTTATGGACCCAGGGATACTGTGGAACACAGAGGGCCCTTGCCTTTGTGACTTGACTAATGACCTTTATGCGGGTGTGTAGATGACCCTGTGTGTGTGTGACCTGGTTGACCTTTACCTGAGTGCTAGTTGTTACAGATGTCTCCTGGGTTGTTGATCGCTTCGGAGTAGAAGTGTGTGGCGTCCGACAGGAGTGGGAACTCGGAAGTGAATGAGCAGGAGGTCTTTTTTCTTCGTCTTTTACCATGTCCCACTCAACTTCTTCACTCCTCCTCCTATTCGCCTCTCAAACCCCCAAGAAAACACAATGCGGACAGACACAAAATACCTCAAGAAAATATATTACAAAATTAATTAAAATCATAAGACATACATTATAGAAAGATAATTAAAAAATAAATGTTTTACAAGATAATGTCAGTCCAGCTTACACTCGGGAATGATCTGTTATTAGATTCCTTTCCAAATCTAGAAGGAAACTGACCCAAATTGACTCTGAAGTTCTTTGATATCTCTTTCTTCTCAGAAAACTCCTGGAAAATTAACTTTAAAGTATAAAATAGGAATCAAAATACGCTTTTCCAAGGTTATGATTAAAAAGCTAAGTAAGTTATACACTATTTAACATTCAATATTTTGTTTTATATGAATTTTTGTGGTAAGAAACTAAAAGTTAAAAAAGAGTTATAATTTTCCTCAACGATTTCAACAATTTTATTTTCTATTAGCGGGATTTATGGTTTCTAATGACTCGTGACATATGAGGTAATTGTAGAATTATTATTATTAGTGGAGCTAAAAGGCGTTTTTAACAAATCACAGTGATTTGGTGATAACTTGAGCGATAAAAGCTAACAGTTATGTGAGAGTTTTAATCTCAAACTCCATTGAACTCAATTTAATGCTGATTTGGGTTTTATTGGGTGGGTTTGTGACGTATTTCCTGGACGGCACTTCACCATGCACAAGTTGCTAAAGAAAGAGGAGGCACCAGGGTGGGAGGACTTTTTCACAACTGGAACTAGGTTTCTTGAAATTGAAATTTTGGAGGGAAAAGGCTGACTTCTCGACACACACAACCTCGGCGGACGCGCATTCGCAGTGTGTCATGCCTTGAGGTGTGGAATTCCTGAAATGTATATAGTGCTGTGCCCAACCGTGGATGGTTACTGTACTTTCTAACAATTGACCCTTGACCTCTGACCTTTTGACCACTGATCTAGAAATGTAGAGTTGTAACAATACAACCACATATACGTAAATTCCATGCCATTGGGCTAAAGCTTTTTTAATCACAATGCTTGTCACCTAAAATGCTCATCACCACCATTTCTATTATTTCTGTTCCTTCTTTCTCCCAGTTAAATGGCTAATACAATTTCGCCATGTGTTTTTACAGGTAATGTATATGTGAAAATAATTTTAGCAAAACGATCAACGTTTCTTCGGTTCCGGAGGATCTGCGGTGTCCTCTGGCTTTGTTGCTGGGTCATCCACTGTCTTTGGTGTAGCCGAACTGTCACCTGGCTTTGGTTCATCTTTCTTGGCTTCTGTGGCCGTCGCTTCTAGTTCTGGTATTTCCTTGACCATGCTGTCCAATTTTGAAATCATTTTGCTTACACGCTTATGCAAACGCTGGGCTCCTTTTGTCTCTTTCAGCTGGAAATTATCAGAACAGTCTTTAGATGTGGGAATGTTATAAAAAGCCGAAAGATCTTACGTCGACTTTCTCCCCTGTTTTTAACACATTTAGGTCCTTAATGTCGTCTTCGTAATCCTTAATTTCTTCTTTCAAGTCCTGAATCTCCTCTTTTTCGTTCAATGCCTTTTCCTTTGTCTCGACCACCTCCTGGACTACTTTTTCACCATCCTCTCGTTCCGCTTTAATCAGACGCTCTTCCTCTTTGACAATTTCCAATCTCGTTTTGTGATCAACTTTGCCCTCCAGTTCGCCAATGTTAGCCTTAGTTTGGATAGCCTGTTACAAAAAATTAAGTGTGAATCTAGCAGTCAAAACCATTATATAACACGAGGATGCAAGTCTTACGGCTGCATCTGGTAAAGCCTGGAGTGTTGCTTGGAGCTGGGCTGTTGTGGGCATGTGCTCAGGTAAGAACAGGGCTCGCGAGAGAAGAAGTAGAGACGGTGGAACTTGCTCATGAAGTGACAGTTGTAGCCATTGTGAAAGCTGTCTACGGAGTCTATCTTCTGGTACACCATATGCCCTCATGCCTCGCTGCTTACATGCTGACTGGAGTTCAGGAACGTTCAAAGCGCTGACTCCTTCGGACTCAATTGTCTAAATAAATCAGAGAGAAAACAGTCAAATTGTCTTTATGAGATGATTCGCTTCGCCATCTTCTTACCAGGTCATCTCTCTTTAGTTGATTCAATCGCCAGTTAAGGTGGTACCGTAGCAAGGCATCTGTACCGATTGGAGGGATCTCTAATACTCTGCATATAGCTTGTAGTTGATGTCGAGATAAGGAATCCAGTGTGATTTCGTCTTCAAAGAGTTTACTGAACTCCATGATTTCTTCGTTGGAAACTTCTTCCCCCGACTTCCGGATCTGGAAATAGTCAAAAATAGCTACAAACCCAATCTACAAATAGACTGAACAAAACAAAACAAACTCAATCAAATTGAAATTACCTTGCTGAAAAAGATCGAAAATTCCTTTGCCTTTTCTGAGGAGTGACCTTTGGACTCAAGTGCCATCTCATCCAATGTTTTCTGAAGAAACTTTGCCATCTCAAGCTTAACCTTCAATTGTTTCTTCATCTTGTCGTCCTAAATAACAAAAAAGTATGTTGGTATGTACTCATTATTACTTTCGAGAAACTGTTTCCTTACGCGTTCATTCTTGGTTTGGAACGTAGATGGAAGCATTCCAGGAAAGAACTTTAGAAACACCGGTAGCAGCAGTTCCATGAACGGAACAATTATAAAGACTGAGAACGGAACGAGACGAAACAAGTCCGAAGATGTGCGAATGAGTTGACGGTGTTCTCGTCGAGTAAGAGACTTCCCAGTCAGTATGCGAAATACAAGGCCAACGCAGATTTTTGTATCGAGGTACAGAAGTCTAAACCCATGGTAGTAATGAAGAATCTATTAAGAAATTACGAGAACATTACAAAAACGCTGGTTAACTAGAGTAAAAGGACAAACTCACCTCATCTTCAATGCGCTTCCAGATACTTCTCTTTGGTACAACAGCCAGTTTCTTTTCCTTGTCGGTCGTTAGTTTCTTCTGAATGTTTTTCACAGTTTCTTCTACCTTTGAGGACGGTTCTGCGGGGTTAGGGCGACGTTCATCAGACCCGCTAGCACCGGCAGCATTAGTACAATGAATTCCTCGGACTTGGATCCAGCCGAAGTCCTGAATGATGTGACCGGGTGTCAAGGACGTCTTATTGTATCCTTGATTTGTGTATTGACGAATGATGTGACCGGGTGTCAATGACGTCTTATTGTATCCTTCATTTGTATATTGACAGCGCAATGGAGCTACAGAGGAGATCTTCGCAACGTTACGGAGGAGTACCTGACTTTGTCGCAGTGCTGGTGATGCGACCAAGGCTAATGGGATTCTGAGATAGTAGGACATGGTTACCCGTGATGACCTTAAGTTGGCCCGTGGAGTGAGTAACCTACTAACCAGCAGCAGCAGTGACTGATACTCGACTCAACTTTCAATTTCAGGAAGTTCACAGCTCGATTGGAATTGGGCCAAGAGATCCTTCAAACCTCACTTGTCAACCAAACAAGTATGGGCATGGTCGTCACCAGGTCGACTTAAGAAAACTTGACCCCGATTTGACTTTTATTTCTTCCCTTCACATCATCGCTTGACAGCTGCTAATTGGTACTGAACCTAAATTAGTATATAAAATCCATGTGCATTTTATATACCCCCTAGAATTCTACGTTATTTGTTAAAGATTAATTAAAGCTCAAAGGTTAATTAATTGATTATCAATGAGAATATTACGGAAAAATCTATAATCCATGTGCATTTTATATACCCCCTAGAATTCTACGTATTTGTTAAAGATTAATTAAAGCTCAAAGGTTAATTAATTGATTATCAATGAGAATATTACGGAAAAATCTATAATCCATTCCGCTCTAGCTACATTTTGGAAATCATAGACAAAATAAAAAAAAATCCAACTGGAAAGTAGTCACCTCCAGTCAATTAAAATGAGGAATAAATCAGTCTTAAATCAAAGTCAAATGCCAGAATACAGAAATTTTATAAACTTCAAAAGGTTTAAAATTGAATTTAAAAAATTAAAATTAAAAATTGAGCATAATTATGACTTTGCCGAATTCTTTGTAATTTGAGGCTATTGAGAATGTTTTTTCTCTTGTTGAGGCCAAAGTTATACAGCAAAGAGCATGGAGAGTCACAAACTTCTGACCTTTGAATGTCATGATTTGGTATATTATTCGGTAAAATTCAATTGGTCACAAATGACATTATTTATCGTAATAAATACAGCTTATTACGGCTTTACACTGTGCAGTGGTTTGCAGGTTTTCCTTAAAAATTAAATAAAAATTAAACGCAAAAGAAACTGGTTTATATTGAAACTCGATTCGTCGATTCTAAATCAAAATCTAGTTTACACTTGTGCAAGTTTTGTTGATAATTTAAATTAATTTTAAGTTAATTATTATATTTCCCCATTTCTGGATGATTTGCTGTATGCAGTGTGTTTAGTGAGTTTTAGTGTTTCCGATATCATGAGTTTGCCGCATGAAATGAGACTTGTTTCATAGCAACACGCACTGCTCCATCCAATGACTTGCCAAAAAAGAGTGCAAGGTCGTGATGGTCAATTGATGACAATTAAATAGAAATAATTTATCCATGATTTATAATTTGCATTCTTCAAAGTGACAATAATTGATCATCATCTTGTCCAAGGTCATTAGTGTTGGGCAACAGAATCAGCCAGACAGCAAGGCCACTAACATGGATCTCAAGATCTTTTGACAAAGAGAAAGTAAGAGTCGGGT
>VNWY01000177.1:0-70780 GCA_009869845.1 Pseudachorutes palmiensis | reverse complement strand
CCCCCCCCCCCCTTGGTTTGGTGATTCTATTGAATTAATTCCTAGTTTGAGTTTGTAGGGGAAAGTTTACTTTCGTAATAGTAAGAGTGACAGTTCCTTGACTCTTTGGTTGGATTGAACTTTTCTTGTGATGGTTGGGACATTGTTGAGTGAAGAAACTTGTAGACTAGTTGGAATAGTATAATGAGACTAATATATTCATTCCACAAAAGTCCCAGATCAAATGACAAATGAGAAACCAACCTGTCTCCAAAACTTTTGCAAATGAC
Source organism: Pseudachorutes palmiensis (assembly GCA_009869845.1). NCBI lineage: Eukaryota > Metazoa > Arthropoda > Collembola > Poduromorpha > Neanuridae > Pseudachorutes > Pseudachorutes palmiensis. The sequence goes on along the minus strand of VNWY01000177.1, from coordinate 70,511 downwards.
ACTCTTCTGTTTTATTCCAAAGGGAGAAAGGGGGCTTAATGGCTCTCTAAAGCTAAAGGAAAGCAGCAACTCATCAGAAATTTCCTTAATGGTTTCTTTACTGCAATTCAGCACAAACAATTCAGAGGATTATGGAACTAAACTCACAGCTTAAACTCCCATACGGAAATCAACAGCAATCATAATACAAAAGTCAAAAGTTTCAAACTTTCTTGGAGTGGCGTGGAAGCTTTGATCTTGAGAACTTGCAAGAAGAATAACCACACTCTACTATATATATACTATACATTATCAAAAGAAGCTTCCGCTGACTACGTCAGAACAGACTACCACAACATGTCAAATATTCCTTTGAGCAATAGGGAATAGTGATGTAGTGATGTTAGTGATGTAGTGTGTAGAGAGTGTAGCATAAGGGTAATGAATTCCCTTGCGATGAATACTAAGAAATGTTTGTTGGTTTGAATGTTTAAGCTAATAGTCTCTTTTAAAAGAAATGCGCATCTGTGCCTGTGCTATGGGACTGGTAAATAGTAAGTTGTTATTCTTTTTATAGTGGTGGATGAGGAGTTGAAGAAAGTTAGTTGTGTGTTGTTGATGCATTTGGAGAGTTATGTTGTGCTTCTGTTTGAATCTGCATAGAGTCTAAAGGAGTCTCTGGTTGACCATTAAAGAGTCCACGAGGGACGAGTTCCTTTAAAGGACCTACTTCCTTTGACATGAATGGAACACAATTCAACCCCCTTTGAAAGGAGAGAAAGCAAAGTTAGAAAGAGTAAAAGCGTGTGAAAGAAAGGCTTTTGTAGTTCTACCACATGTAACAACTGCCGATACAACAACTGGAACCTCCTTGATTGTATAGATGATGTTGTGAAAGTATTCAAAAGGCATCGAGACTTGGTTGATTTTAACCAAAAAGTTAACTAACCAAAAGGGAAGAGTTGTGGGTGTACTAATCAAGTTAAGGAAAGGATGGAGGACAGTCCCCTTTCCAATCTTCAATGTTTACTCTTTGGATTGAAACCTTCACTCATTATTCCCCTTTCTGACTTTCACCGGTGGACTTTCTCTCTTTTCATCTAATGGGGTTCATTTCCTGTTCTGAATCCCGTATTCCACTCCATTGTCTTTCCCTCCAAGGGACTATTGATGGGGGAACATAACCTTTCTTACGAGTCGTTAACTACAACCATCCAAACTCCAAAGGAGAAAACCCTTCTTATCAATTCTACAGAATTCTATCCAAGCCACTTTCCCACTTTGACAGTTTTATAGATCTAATGTCCTACGCTTATCAATTCACCTCCTTACACCAACAGAAAGTTTTCACTGCACAAGCAACTTTGAGCTTTGAGGCCAAACGGACGATTGAATATTAAAGGAAAGAGTTGCCGATCTGTTGACTTTATGAAGGAGAATGGATCCAAGAGATTTCAGATGTGTGAATTTTTATGACCATTTTTATTCAGTTTGTTCCTGATTCAATTAGAATGGAAAAGGAGAAGATCCAACCAAATCTCTTGTTGTGGAACACATGAATTCATACAAAACTACTTTCACCTTCAAACAAAAGGAACAAACATAAAACAATAAGAAATACATTCAACATCACTTCTAGTAACCATAGAAACCAATTCAAAAGACAAATGGCACAAAACAATATACAATATGTACAAACATCTTTGACTTTTGACAAATGCACTCTTATGGAATCATCATAACTTAATAGTTATTAATATTCAAATACTTATGGAATATGGACATGTTTCCATGACAACTAAACTACAATGAACCACTAAACTTATTGTAACGTTCTTAATATTTCATCAATTAAAACTGTAGAATGATGAGTGGTTGTTACTTTGTGTTTGGATTGTAGTTGGACATTCTCAAATACCACAAATTCAAACATAATTTCAATAGCACAAGTACATAAGCAGGAAACTACTGCCGAAAGAGCCTACAGGCAGACTCTTATTTCCGATAGAACGATAATAGAAACCTAAACAATTTTATGGTGACGTGTCACAGTGTTTGAAAACATTTGAATGATTCTATTTATTGGTAAGTGGAGTGGGTTAGTTGAACAAATCGGGGCAATGGGAGTTGAACAAACATTTAGAGTAAATAAGGATAATTATCCCCAGATATTGTCCCCTGTCCCCCTGTCTACTTATCGAATAAAAAATGTATAACCCATAATTCACATTGACATTTACCCAGTTTCCCTAAGAAATCAGTCTAGTTTCATTAACTGAAGGAATTATTGATCAGCACAATTAAAATGTAACAGAAAGGTTATGGTTATAAATGGAATATAAATGCACTACCAACTCCCTTTCTGTATATATTCTGCAATAGTTATTGGAATTTAAAAGTATTTTATTTTTGAGTAGTTTGGTTTAAGTTGCTACACCAGGTGTTTAACGATGTTGTTTTTTCTTGGAATTCCCCTTTAGACCTTCCTTTTCTATCCTTTTTAGTTGTTATTATTCTTTGCTCAATTGGGCGAAAGGAAAACTTGTTCCCATAAGTTGGGATGTTATGGACATTTTGTGATTCTGGATTATCCTCCAGAGCATCTTCTTTACCTGGCTCCAAGTGGTCTCCCACCTGTCCTCTTCACTCCCTTTGTACTCCCTTTGTTACTCCCTTCTACGGGACTTTGCTTCTTCTTTCCTTTCAAGTGTTCAAGTTCTTTCCTTCAAACCCCCTCCCTCCTTCTCTACAACCAAAACTACTTACTCTCTTGTTCCCAGGGAAAGAGCTTCAGTCTCGATCCGTCTCTCGTTCTGCTCGTGTCTCCTAGTTGTCCTCTACCGAGTGAAAGGAGTGAAAGGAGTCGTGTTGAGTTGGATTTAGTGAAAGTAGGATTGGAGGGTGGATTGGTTGAAGCCAAGTCTTAACTGGGTCCTTAAGACACACACGAGGCTCTGTTATTAGTCCAATTACTTCCTCCTGCAGTGGAGTTAGCCTTAGTCAGCCATAAAAAGACTCACAAGTCTAGGCTCTTTTCTAATGGCCATAATGAGTGACTCTTCCACTTTCTCCAGAAAAAGAAAACTCCAATAAGTGGAGTTCAGAGCAACTCCCCTTTGGAAACAACAAAAATACCCACCGATCAACTGCCTTGTGGAATTATGTTATAGTAGTAGAACTGTATTTATGCCTACTCTCCTACTCTGTCATTTACTCAAATACACCAAACACGAGACAAAACATTCACACAATAACTAAAGAAATAGCAGAAATGGAAGGAGCATTTTGGAAGTTGTTTTTATTGGCGGGATTCTTGAGGTTCTTTGAGGGAGTCTCCGGGGGACGAATGTTTGGTAAGTCCAACACTCTAGTCTTCTTCTTTACTACGTTAGCTTAGCTGTGGGCTCTTTTTCTCGGCTGTAAAGCATAACTCAATTACTGATGATTTGTACCAATTACTTTCCTCTTCTCATCACGCCTGCACCAGACAAATGAAAAGGCGCCAAGTTCATCTGGGAGGATGAAGGAGCTACTCGTAATTTAGAAAAAGAGTCTCCGCTTGTCCCCTCCAATGGCGACAGAAGAGTAGGAAAGTTCCCCTTGCTCGTATCGGTTCAATGGAGTGTTAAGACGAACGTGTTTCGCTTAGAAAGGAGCTTAAAACAGAAGAAGAAGCAAAAGAAGAAGCGGATCGGGTGAGATATGGAACGCAGGTGCAGTGCCCAACACCGCTATAAATCAAATAGAGCCCAATGACACAACTCAAACAATTTCATCTCCACACAAATACACACACACAGCCCCTACTTTCCAAGAGGGATTTAAAAGTCAGCTAGAAATAAAAACTGACAAGGAACAAAACAGAGAAAATCCTATTCATAAGCGAAACAAAACAGCCAGGAAAAAAGAAACATTTAAAACCGAGTGTAGAATTTCACTCTTTTAATTGGAATTTTAATTCCAGAAAAGTAAAAGTATTTTGCCCATGTGTGCTTGTTTGTAGATGGGCATAAAAAGCCCATGTCTGCATATTAGAATTGAATTATGTTTGGATCTTATTTCCTTGTCATTCAAGTTAAAGACGAAAGCTAAGACGAAGCTAAGACGAAGTTAAGCGTACGAGTTTCGTATTGAATTAATGTCTTTTGTGGATTCCATTAGGAAGTATGTAAGATGAAAGCGGGTGAATTTGAATATCTGTCAGCAGATTCTGTTCCATATTTAGTTGTGCCTACGCAGCAGAAAGAGTTAATGATCCCTGTCGTTCTTCCTCCAGCAGGAGAAAGATGACAGCCAGGAAATGTCACTGTGCTCACCAACCCACAAGTCTCTTGACAGATGATGAAATGATGGCTTTAAATGCGCCTCTTTTTTAAAATTCAACCGACAGGAGAACGTGCCAATGAAAATGATCCTAGTCTCAAACAGGCTAACAAATTATTACCAAAAATAGAAGAAACTACAGAGAGAGAGGCAGAGTAGAGTGCATATGATGTTAAAAGGCTTAGTTGAATATTTCAAAGGGGAATTGATCCATTGGTGTTCTTTGAGTTTTGTATTGGGAAAAGTCTTGTTCTGCTAACAAGATAAATCATTGAATTTGTTTCAATAGAATAAACCAAAAAGAAAAAAGAAAGTCTATTATTAAAAAAGTTTGAAAAGGAGAAAGTTTGAATCGACCCAGGTTTGGGTATGGGAAGGCTAATGAGTCCCTTCTAATGGATTCATATTCCAACTCCATACTCCAGAGTTCAGTTGTATTGGAATGGCAGAGGAGGCACAGGGGAGGAAGTAAAGTGGTGATGTTGGGACCATCCGAGCATAGACCATTAACCAACACCATTCAAATAAATTCAAACCACTACGGAACCATATGCACCAACATAGTTGTAGGTTTGGGTGCTAATCCCACATATTTCCCCACCTTCTGTCACTCTTCCAATTAGAAATTGGGTAGAGGTGACAACATAAATGCTATAAAGAGCTCATAAAGAGAAAGTAAAGGAAGTGAAAGTCACCTTGAACTTTGTTATTCCAATCAAACTACTTTGGTGCAATTAATCCATTTATTATTCAAACTACTTTGAACCTCGTCACGTTCATTTCCATTTCCTAGTTTGTGTATGTAGTTGTCCATTTGACTTTGGTGTGGTTGGAGTGTAAATAATTGGAGTTTGAAGAAAGTTCCTTGACAGGGTTTCCTTGGTTTAATCAGAAGGATCCTGTAGGATCAGTGAAGGATCAAGAAGATGAGACTTTGAGGGTAGTAGGGTTGAAGGTACGTTAGTGTAACAACATCTGGTGCATGGTGTGAGAGGAAGACTGCGGTTAAAGCACTTTCCTTCCACGTGTCTATTAGAGTGGATGCTATGGAGGGTATGGATAGGATGGTATCCATTCTACAGTGCATGTGGAATAAGATGCCCACCTCCTAATCTCTCACTGGAATCCAGGGAAGATTCAAAGTGAGAGGCGCCAGTTCGGCCCTTGTCTTTTACTTTACGACTCCTGTCCTCCTTCCCTTTTGCTTTACGACGGAGCATAACGATTATCATTTGCTCCTTCCTTCCTTCCTTCACCTTCATGATTGATTAGATCTGCACCAAACACCAAAAACATCCTCCTATGGACTACTACAACTCTTTCACATTCAGACTCTGTTTTATAAAGTTCTACTTTCACGCCTCCAAAGGCACGTGCCTAAAGGCCAAGTAGAATTATGAAGGAAACAAAAGAGACTACGTTATAATCAATCTCCATGGCAATAGGAGACTAAACTGCCACTTGGCCTATGGCTAATAACTATTTTCATCCCTCTTTATCCCAATGGACAAGTCCATTACAAGAGGAATGTTGAAGAAGACTATTTTTTTGTTCCTTAATTAGAGTTGTATTGAAGTGGGGTTGATTTGGATGACAATGGATGGAGGTTTGTTCATATTTCCAGTTGGTAGGAATCCTTTTATTCTGCATAACATCTCAATCCAGGAGAAAGAAGAAAAGAATGGAAATGAATCTTTGTCTGGTTAGGCTGATGAAGGAGACAGGTGGACATGAAGGAGGCTTTTGAATCTCCCTCTCACAAGATCCATGTTCAGCCCCTCCCCATCCAATCAAACCTTTCCTCTTTACATTCATTCTTACAAATTGAAAAGGAAGCAAAAGTTCCTCCCCAAATACATGTTACACCTTGACACTTTTAAAGGGGGGACACTTTTATCGTAAATGGAACCACTGGAATTCCAATGGAATTTAAAAAGCATTTGAATGTCTGATAGTGGAGGTTCTGATTTGAATGGAATTTTAAATGTTGTGTATTTTTTGTTTCTTTTTTATGTGAGTGGCATTTGGTTCTTTTTCTTGTTCTGTTTGTGAATTTTCCAGTTGTTTTTGCCATTTTGTGAGATTAGAAATGAGGTTATAAATAGTGTTGGTTCTGAACATATTGGAACAAAAGAGGCCTGCCTGCATTTTTGAACTTTTCTCGTCTGGGGAGGAGGAAGGAAGGATGATAAATCTGAAAAGTCGGAGCAGACGGTGAGCGTAGGGAAGTTCATAAGGGATTCAGAGAGTGTTCCAGGCTCAGTGGCAGGGACAGTCCCGGGCTCTAGGGAAACTGAATCAGCCTCTACACTCACACAAAATCCTAATCTCTGCTACTCTCATACTACCTTGAACACCACCGCTACATACTCCTAACCAACTGTTCCTTCAATGACCTTTACTACAGTACCTCTTCCTCTAACAGCAGGCAAACGTCCCTTCGATCCTTCATTCTTTTGATAAAAATCTAAAGTTTCCAATCAATTAAATACAAATGGAAAAGGAAATTATGAAATCTTATTCCTCAGATGCAACTACTTTCTTATTCTACTACTGTTTGAGGTCAAGGGTCAACTGCAGACTCTTGTTTGTCTAGTGTGACTCATTTTATTATCTTTTGGAGTCATTTTGTGATGGGGAAATAATTGTCTCTTGACTGCACTTGAGGGACATGGTTTGGATACAAGTAAGGAGTAAGGATGAAGATGAAAAGGGGATTTTTATGGTGACTTTCTCCATCGATTTCCTTGTTAAATGTTATGAATTTGTCCTTTAGTGTCCTTGTGTTGTATCCATGTGTTGTGTCCATGTCATTAGCTGTCCCTATTAACTTGTTCCATAAATCCAGTCTCCACTGGTAGCAGTTGTAGTAGCAGTCCCTATTATTGGAAACCAACCGTCCAAATGAGGAATTAAGGAAGAAACAAAGAAGGTTCTAATGGCACTTGAAACATCCAAAGGGACACTTGTCCATCCTTACAGTCTTCCTCAGTCTCACGCAAATCTTTGTTGATTGGAAAGAAACAACATAAAAGTGTCAGTCCAACTACAGTCTCCACTACACTTGGAAACATGGTCGAAATGTCCAAATCCAAATCACACTTTAGTGCTAAATGAACTGTGTTGGATGACATTAAAAGAGACCCAACTAACAACCCTACAGTTTACACTAACTACCCAATTAACCCCAATCCAATCACTGGACATTCACCAACAAAATCAATTTAATCATCCAATCAAAACAATCATAACAATCAACAAAACTTAATTGGTTTAAGAATTGATTGAAAAGGAGGTTCTTGTTATTTCTGATTTCAAACTGCCTTTGCCTCTTGAGGTGAAATCACTCCGTCTCCATTTCTGTCCAATTCATTAAAGTTCTGTTGGATTTCGGCAGAGGTCAACTCTTGACCTGTCGGGAGTTTTCCAAAGTTGTATAATTCCTCGTATGTGACTTGGCCGTCCATGTTTTCATCTGCAACAGCAAGGAAACCAAGTCCACTCTTTTCAATGTGTTCCAACATGGCTTCTGGATTGGCCAGATTCAGTTTCCCTGTGGCATACCCTACTGGGACAAATGCCACAACCAACAATTACAATCAAATACATCAACAAAGGTAGAAATATGAAAAGACTACTTAAGAATATTCTTCCAATGTTCAACTGAAACTGGTGAAAAAAGGAAAGACGGAATAAAAACTAAATTGATTCAATTAATTCAACCACATTTTCATTCACTTTTAATTTCTGATCAGAACTACCCAACTACACTCTGTTTAAGCTCATTAGAACAAATTCAACACTGATTTAAGATGGAATATTTAGTTTTTGTAGCGATTTTAATAGTGATTGGTGCATAATGTACATTAATGCAATGATTTATAATTGAAGAGTAGAGGATAAAGGTTGTTATTTTGATTGTTGTTATATTATATTGTGTTGTCTATTTTGTGTTTTATTTGTCGGTATAAGTTGCTTTGGTCCTCTCGTTTCCTTTGAGTGTTGTTTGCTTTTGTGTTGTATTTGGAAGTAGAGTTCATCAATGGACTTCCCCAAGTGGATGGGTCAACAGACAAAGTCAACAGTGGGACATTGTGCTCATGTACATTTCCTTATTTCCTTTCTTTCATTCTTTCCAGACGTGACTTCTCTCTCTACGGACACTGTGGTGACAAAGGCAGGTGCCAACCTGACATTGGCCTGTCCAGGGGTCACTGAGCACTCCCTCGTCCTTGTACTCGAGTGGTACTGCTCACGGGGTTGCATCTCACCAGGTACCACGGACTCACACTACTCACCAGGGGTAAGTAACAACTACAACTAGTCATAAGACACACCCATTGGACACCTATTGTATGATATAGTTGATATATTTAAATGTAAATCATGTGGTTGTGAAGTGAGTGTAATTTATTGTGTGGTAGATTTGAAATTGATAAGAAAAGACATGGCGGATGATGGTCTGGAGGCACTTAAGATGCTTCTGTCAGAAGGGCCTGATGGAAGCGATAAGGCCCTTGGACTTGGGTCTGAATACTAATTGGAATCACAAATGGCTTTCATTTAAACCCTCCCGCCATCCTTCCTTCCTTCCATCCTTCCCGCTGTTGAGCGACTAGGTTTGGGCTGATTAGCCCCCTGGATTAGAGGGAAACAAATTTCACAAGTTTTAATGAATTCCCTTCTGCTTCGTCGCTATCTGTTGGACACGTTGACAATGGACTTTAATCAAATGAAAAAGACTCAAATCATGTCAAGTGAGAATTCAATTTTAACGTTTCAATTAATCCACCCTATGAACATTCCCTTTGATGCAAATGGGCGTCCATGCGAAAACTACGCCAGCCCCATCCTCTCATAGTCCTTAATACTTGACTTCTTACAGCCAAACTGGGTCAGACACCAGACATTTCAGTGTTCAGTGTTCAGTCCCAATTCCACCATGTTGTGGAACCCATGATGAGGTTGCAAATTGAATTATGACTCAAACATCTACCCTCTTTTCTAATTCAAAACTTGCATGGAGGCAATTTCAATTTACCCACCACTTTCTCTCTCTTTCGTACCTGTTCCATCTTCCATCTAAAAATTTAACAAATTTCCCGCCCCTTTCATTAGCCCGCCTTGTAAGAGTTAATTAATTAAAAAAATTGTAGAAAGTCATAAACTTTTGAAAGTTGATTTCCAGCAGGGTTTTTACTCACTTTCTGGGTAGCGTAAAAGTAATGAATTCAGGTCAGAGAAAGTCATAAAGGCGCCAATATATGAACCCCTCTTAGTTGAAAACGGAGCTTAAATTAAGCTAGGAAAAAGTTTATGAGTGGCAGTCAGTCTCTTGCCTTATTATTTTAAAGAGAGAGAAATTTAATTACATTTCCTTTCTTATTCTCCACTGGAAGAATGAATTATTCTACACTCCAATCATAATGAAAAAGTAGAGGAAAGTAGAAGGAATGGAGCCAATGTTTCCTGGCTCTAATTTGTCATGTCAGCAGTGGTCCAAAAGGCACAAAAGGAAACTCAACAAGTCCAAGTAGTCCAAGTAGTCCAAGTAGTTCGAATGGCTCTTCCAGCTGCCCATGCCCTTTGGAAGGAGAAAGCAATTTGAGAAACAAGTTTTTATTTTCCCTCTCCAATCTTCCGATGTGAGTGGGAGATTTGATTTTTATGAAAATCGAGGGATCCACTTATTGCATTTCTCCTTCTTCCTCTCTTATTCTACCACCAGAAACTGAAACTTTGGAGTAAAGTCAATGGGGATGGGGGAAGTGTTTAGAGAGCCGTGGATAATTCCTGCTTCTCTCAGCGTCTGAGTCAGAATGATTTGAAGGAGAGGGAACTTTGAAAGCGGATGATTTTGAGACAAGGTGGAATGGAAGGATCTATCGATTACAATTATCGATCCAATCCACACTACACTCTCCCATACATCCAATGCTAATTCACATGTACAAGTAAAATACTAATTCATGAACACACTTTGTAAAACAGGAAGTTAAACTGGTCGAATTCCGTGGGGAAAGCACAACTGTATGGCAAAACAGAGACCGTGTCAGTTTGAATGGGGAGACTTATGGACTCAATTTCCATCCAGTCGTGGCAGGAGACACGGGAGAGTACAGTTGTCTATTCAACAATAGACCACTACCAGAATCCATCACAAAACTCATCGTACAAGGTAAGCACAGTTAACAATTAACAAAATAAAAATGGGCTAACAAGGGACTAATGGACACTGACACTCGGAAGCCATCTACCAATTTACAACTAAAGTTGAAACACTTTTGAAAGAAAGATGCCAATTTAGTAGATTTAGTGGACATGAAGTTCTTCTGTATGAACAGACGAACAGAGCGATGAGTCGAAGTTGGTTGTATTTTTACTTTTACTTTTAATTATGATTTCATGGGTGAAGGTGATTTCCGCCATTCCAGGTTCTATGAGAACGTGAATGGGAGGTTCGTTTTTATCATTTCCAATCGTGAGATTCCCTTTGGAGCTCCTGATGCTTGTTAGGAATGAGCACAAAGGGCCAAGGGTGCAGTGCAGCGAAGCGAAATTCTAAAACGATATCCTTTATTCATTCAACCTTTTTTCTACTTGAGCTCCAACGCTAATGACATAGTCGATGAACCTGTCGATTTCAACAGAATTTATTTTTAAAATATTTCCCTCTCTGACCTCCATCATTACCTTAATTACTACTTCATACGCAATACTTTTGTCCATCCAAACTGTTTCCCTTTTGGATACAAAAGTAAAGAGTTTGAGTTTAATGTTTGGAAGTTGATTTTTGCATTAAAGAAAAGATTCCTTTTGTAAGTTCTTTTGAGTATTTTATCTTCACACACTTGAGTGTTGGATTCCTTTGGATTCCTTTGGATTCTTTTGGATTGAAAGGAAGAAGTGGATTGGCTGGTGAGTGAATTCACTTAAGTGTAAGGAGAGGCTCCTTTGCATGGAGATACTTTCACCAAAAGACGCTTCCATTTTATTGCCCTTTGCCAAAGGAAAGGTGGAGAGAAAGGAGTGAAGGGACTTCTACCCTGCATCTAAAGTGCTCACTCAACAACCAAACAAAATGACCATCCAAGGCCTCTGATTGGAGCAACTGAACATTAGCCAAGGGTGACCTCATTGGCTATAGAACATCTTCACACGCACAGAATGATAATGAATGATAAGGAAAGGAGGAAATGAAAGTCAAATCCAAAGACATTCACAATGAATTGCCTTCTAATTGGATTCTTAAAATACTCCACAAAAACACTTTCAAATGCACTGAAAGGAACTTTTAATATTTAAGAGACATTCAACTATTTTTGTTTTCATGAGACAACTTGGAATACATGATTCTAATTAATGCCACTCACTTTATAATTCCATAGGGTGAGTCTCAACAAAAGAAACTTACTGTTATGTTGGTATAAACTACAGTTGAGTTTTTTTAATTTTAGTCTAATCCGTGTAGTTTTTATGCAATTACTCTCTACATTTTATTCATAAGTAGCTCCATTTGACAGATATTTCATGTCATTGTTTACATATACATTCAAGAGATTCTTGTGTAGCAAAATCATTCGTGATTCCAATTGTTCCATATTTCAATCCAAGTTAATACTCTTGTCACGTGTTTGAATGAACCATATTAATTGGAATTCAAGTAAAGAAATGATAGTATATTATATTATCTCAATTGCATATGTTAACGAGCATTTAATGATGATGGAAGGCATTGCATTGCATCTTTCGAATCATAAACATACCTTCTTCCTACCCCAATTTGAACTCTCATATTTCTTTGCGTTTTCATAACGATGAAGAAGAGTATTGCTATTTGTTTTGCTATCTTTGTGGTTGTTTCGTCCATGCCAGGACCAAGTCGTTGGACTTCGTGCAATCCACTTGACTGTGGTTTTGCCATGGGTAAATACTGTTGTGATGGAAGAATCTACCCTAGCTTGTGTTCACTCTACAGCGCTGCTTGTGCAGACGGTAATCAGAAATACATTCAACACTTGAATAATGTTAAAATATGATCTTATATTTGTATAGGGAATAAGGCACTGAACGAGTTTTGCCACGGAGAAGAAGAGTATGTTACGAATCCAAAAGATTGTCATTAAAATGAACTGTGTTTAATAATACTAAAATCAAAGTGAATCTTGATTTGAACAAACATGATCCAAATTGGTAGCAATAGCTGCTGGTATAAGGTAGCTCCCCAATGGTCTCAATTGGTTAAATTAACTGTGGCATTAATTAATCTGACCCAAATAGTCCCAAATAAGGAGTATATAAGGGTGAGTGACACAAATATCCACATTTGACCCAAGATATTGGAATAATGAAGGGTACTGTTTGGATTTGTGTTTGTTGTTCACTATTTGTGGTAGTTTGTTCAATTCCACAAGCTACTTGGACTTCTTGTAACCCACTTGACTGTGGTTACTCTGTTGGACAAATCTGTTGTGATGGGACAGTCTACACTAGCTTGTGTTCACTCTATAAAGCTGCATGCACAGATGGTATATCATATTCTATTTCTAATTATTATAATTGTAGTAGGAATTTTAAATTTGTTTGCTTAGGGAATAAACCACTTGAGGAATTCTGCAAAGGAGAAGAGGAGTTCATTACAAATAGTGAAGATTGTTATGTAACATCCATAAGGGATTTATTCATGTAAGTTCAAACATGTTGCATTTGATTTCATCAAATAAAAACAATTTCAAGTCACTGTTTAAATGAGAGTTTCTTATTCTTAGTTAGTTCAGAAGGAATAAAGACTAATTCCTTTCCATTGACCTATTAATTGATTCTCATTGTAATCCAATGGATTTGTCCATCTAAAGAGGATATTGTGGTTTCAGAAGAATGCTATAAATTGGTCCCAATTGGTAATCAAGTGGAGTTAGTAAGTAGCTTGAGTTGTAACTGAATTATTAAGAATGAAGTATTTTTGTGTGTTGTTGACTGGATTGGCTGTGTTGGCTGCTACTATTGGAGTAGGGAATTCTTGCAACTACTTAAACTGTAGTTCCTATGTTGGAAAATGGTGTTGCAACGGTGTGTTGTATGACAACCTTTGTGTCATTTACAATGCTGCATGTGATGATGGTAATACTCTTAATAAGTCTTAATTCAATGTCTAATACCTCAATAATGTTCATATAGGTGACAAACGTCTTCGTGATTTCTGTAATAGAGGAGTTCGTCCAATTGACAATGAAGAAGATTGTGTTGCAAATGACATTTAAACTAAACAGTTGAATAAACACTTGAGAGAATGAGTGAAGATGATACTATAATTGGATATTCTGTTGTATAGTTGCAGTGGTGACTACAATAGTTGATGTAATTATTTGTTCCTTTTGGATTGTCCCTTCAGTGTGTCGTAATTCATTAGAATTGTAGACAAATGGATTCCTTCCCTTTCCATTGGAATTATTCCCACTTTCTCCACATGAGTTCTTTCACTTTTCCATATTCGCAGTTGTTTCCATTCACACAAGGAAGGTGTGTTAAGAATGGAAGCGAGAAAGTAGGAAATCTCCGTGAGAATGAAAGGGCAGACAGCCGAGATTACTTTATTCTGTGAGTGAAACAGCAGGGACCCACTGCTATTCCCGCTATTCCCACTATTCCGACAAAGGACACATTATGCACACACAAGGAAAAAACTTTAATCCGATTTCCCATTTTGTCACTCCCGCCCACACCCTTTAATCCCTACTGTAGCCCTACCCAGTCACCTTCCACCTGTCCAGTGCCCTGGGTGCCCTTCAAGGGAGACCAAGAGAGAAAGGAAGGGGGGAGTCTTCCTAAATCATCATTAAAACCATCAGGAAACTCCATTCCAACAGAAATGGAGTGGAAAAGAAAATTAGGGATTATTTATATCCTCCAGCACTCCTCGCTTCATACCACCAACCAGTCTTCAATGATATTAGCCCCATAGTTTCAACTCACAATCCAATGGACAATGCTCCCAGAGGAGGAAATATTAATGTTCACAATGAGGAAATGGAAGGGCGGGGAAAGAAACAAACAAGGTGCAAAGAATACATTCAAAACAATTCAAAATGTTTACTTTAAACATGGTTTCTAATAGAAAATTCCAATGGAGAAAGTGGGGATTTAGTTTCAAATTCTATTGCTTAAAAGAATGAATTTTCGTGTCTCTTTTACAGTAATGTTAAGGTGTTGGTGTCTCTTTTTGGGAGACACCAAGACATGTTCAATAAGATTTTGAATCANAAGACACGTTCAATAAGATTTTGAATCAGACTTTCCTCCTTTTTCGTTTACTTTTCTAGAAGGATTGAAATTGAGGAATGAAAGTCTGAAATCCATTTCCCAACTGTCAACTGCTAAAGAGCCTGGTTCTGCTCTGTTCTCTTCCACCGGTTGAAATTCAAAATCTCCCGCTACCTCGTTTTTCTAAAGTCTCGTTTTTCTAAAGTCCATCCCGTCCACTTTGGCTGTCTGGAGGATAAGAAATATGTGGGTAAAGTGAAAGTGGGTTTTTGGCTTTTATTGTCTGTCTCCTTACTTATGCGGAATGGCGGATGGGAGGAAGTGATTGATATATGGACCTCACCTCCTACGCTGATTCGAATCAACCGCCAGTTTCCCTGACACATGACTTCCATGTATCTTAAGCCCACAAGTGGAGGGAAAAGTAAAAGGATTTGAACAGACATTCATTCATTCATCACCACAAAGAGGGAGGAAATAATCTTAATTAAACAAGAACTAATCAACATAATCAACTAAAGACAAAATGGATGAGAGATGAAGGATAGCTGGAAATGGTTTCATTGGATGAATATTTATAGAACATGGCACTGTTTGTGCATTTCATGGTTGGTTTCTCATCAATCACAAAGTGTCACCCTAAATGAACCAACAACACTTGACTGACATCTTAACTTTACTTTTAAATGATTCCAAGTGTGGAAATGACTCATTTACTATCCATTTACAAATAGAAATTCTGCATTAAACTAATAACTTTGGTCCAGGGTTTAGTGTCCTTTTGTTTCTCCTTGCACAAGACTAAATGTGATTGAATTCTTATTAAGAATGACTAAAGCAGATCCTCTTTAAACTGTCCCCCAGAGATCCAGTTTTGTTTATGTTTTTGTTCATGTGACTTTTATGAAGGGCGAATGTAGTCTGTTGTAGTCTCCTCTCGTGCTCCCTGAGTGTTCCCTCGGTGCTCTTTTTGTATTGTCAAGGGCCCATTCCTCAAGAGGAAATCAGAGGGAGGGCAGTAAAGGGAACCCTTGGCTTCTTCCCTTGGGAAATCTCTTCGATCTTCTTCAACTGCTTTCACTTCCGATCCCACTGCGGTCCTCCCAAGACACAACACTCTTCCTTTTCTCCCTTTTCTTCCAAATTCCAAAGTGAAAAGCGAAACGTCTCAATCGGCATTTGTGCACTTTCTCCGCTTTCTCCAAAACAAGGAGAGTGTGAGGGGAGTGTGAGAATAAAAATGGGATTTGATTGTAGACGGGGTTTCCTTTTCTTCCGTGAAATTAGATTAAGGGAATGGTGACTGGGTGATAAGTTATCCCCTCACTGACCATTAGTCCACTCCATACACATGCACAACTGTGACCTTTGTCCCCTTCATCTACACAGTTACACAGTTACAATCTCCCCTCCTCATACCCAGTCGTTAGACTCCCTCTTTTTCCTTATTCTGATTAACTTTTGGGTAATTTTCACATTTCGTTTATTTCCATTCCATTCCTTTCCATTGGATGATTTTCTTTGGTTGAAAAGAAGCGAGGGAAAGAATTTCCCCTTCCTCTCATTGGTCCAATTTCCGTTTGTTCCTTTTAATCTTTGTCTTGGATGAGGAATGGTGAAAGGAGTGACTAATTTGGACAGAAAAAGAGACTTTCCTTCTTAATTGCAAAATGAAAGAGTCTGGAGTTAGTTTAGAGAGAGAGAGTGAAAGTGTAGCTGAAGTCGGAGGGTAACTTTGTGTTCCTGGCAAGTGGACAATGGCCAAGTGGACGGAAGTCCTCAGAGGCTTCAATGAAGAAACGGAAAGGAGTGGCAAGACGAGTTGGGAATCCATCCCAGTTTCCTTTTGTTCTTTTACCATTCTTCTTTCGTGTACTTTGTCCACTGGACGCTGCTGGACGAAAAGACTTTGTCATGAAGAGTTTCCTGAGAGCAAGAAATGATCAAAGAAAAGGAAAAAGTATGAGGAACTGCTGGATATTGGAATTGGGAGCTCCTTTCTTTCCTTCCCTCCAGGCCGGATTATGAGAACAAGAGGAATCCCTTAAATCCTAAATTTTTGATTTCACCTTCGGAGGTACTTGAGGCAGTGGGAGATGGATCTCTTTTGAAGTCCCACAAGAAACCCCAGCTCCTTTGCAGATGAAGGATTCCGCTCCTCATTTGCCAGAATCCGAGACTCCTTTTAACTATTCATGGACCTCTTTAGGCCCACCTGGGAAGGAGGATGACAGAAGTCTTTGAATAAGTAAACACACATGTCAACCCACTTCAAATTATTTCATAAAAGAAAAAGGAAAAGAAGACAAGGAGCCTTCTGTACCTCTCAACTTCAAAGGAAAACTCAACATCGATTCCCAATTGAATCACATACAACCTCCCACTCTCACTTCTACCTTAATCAAAAAGTTAATTATGCACTCACTCTAATTATACAATCAGGGCGTTTTATACAACAGAGTAAACACAAAAGGAGGGATAAACAAGTAGCGAAACTTATAATAACTTATTCATTACCTAATATAATGTACAAAACAAAGGCCTACTCAAAACACGGCAATTTTAGATGTAAAAGTGTTGTGAACTTTGACCTATCATTAGGATAAAGATATAAATGCAGAAGTTCCAACGCTATTGTCATTTTTATATATAGTTATAAAAGGTTGGTTATGTTGGTAGTGGAGTAGTGGAGAAGACATACGGACAGAGAGACAACACATTTTCATAAAGTGACCTCCGCCCTACCCCATACAAATTTCATGTAATTTTTGAAACGCACGTTCAAGTTTACTTGTTTTCCTGGCTAAATTAGAATATCCCTGGAGTATTTTGAACCCCGTGTGAATGTGTGTTGTGTGTAGATATGAGTAGAGTGTGTGAGTGTCCACTTTTAAATTGTGTCTGATTTTGTGTGAAATCTGAGAGCATGGAAGGAAGGTACTTGAGGAAAGTTAAAGAGTTTCTGACAGAAATCTCGAGAGAAGCTGGACTGGTTGGACTGGTTGGACTGGTGGACTTAGTAGTGGGTAGCATGGGCAGTTTGGGCTGTTGGAGGATGTTTTATTCTGCACGAGAATCTTTCCCAGTAGTCCCACAGCCTCTGGTCCCACAGTCCTCGTTGACAGTGAATTTATGGGAAAAGCAGAGCGGGTTCTAGCTTCCATATTGATTCCAACTTTCCAGTCCAATGAGGAAAGCAGGGGGATAATTCCACCTCTTTCTCATCTTTGTATCTCAACCATCACCCACAACTGCCTCCAATGCCCCCACTGCCTGAATACACGCGTGAATACTTCATGTTCGTGTCTTTACAAAACTGTCTCTGATTGAAGGAGACATGAAAGTAGTGGACATTCATGATTTCAAACAGCACCGCATAATAGACCTTATGCTCACGGTGCTTTGAAAATTGAGCTTGCGTGGGAGGTTGTTTGAGATTATTATTAATAAAGTTTTCATTATTCCTAACTAGTAGTGACGGGGAACTGTCAGGAACTTTCCCGCGCGCGCGGCAGGAAATCAAATGAGAACTTTCCCGCGTGCTTCACCTTGCGTAATGTTTTATTCGACTGTGTTGGTTGAAGCATTGGAGTTAAATTACAATGGAGTCCCAACCACGCCCCACTGCTCCTAAGCCAGAACACGCAAAATACTGATTTGGAACTTTTAAAAGTGGATTGTTCGAGTCCTCCTCTTCCCCAGTTGGAGCTCTAATTGAGTCTCTGGAAGAGGAAGAAAGTCATTGGACCAAAAGGAAAGTTTATAATTGAGACAGTTCTCCCCTTTGACACCACTTCCAACCACCCAGAAATTCATTGTCCAAACTTACTACACTCAAATCATTATTCAACGGGAACAAACTTTCATCTCAAACACCTTACACTAAAGAATTATATTCAGAACATACTACTATATGCCCAGCTATGTATGCTATGTATGCTCAGCTTCCTTAACATTGGAAGCCATTCTTCTTTCATGATTGGAAAATAATCTTCACGGAGCGACGGAGAATTACTTGGGGCTGCTGGCAGGGCAGATGACACGCTGCCGTCATCCACTTCCGACTGCGTGTGTCATCCGAATGACCTACTTTGGAAGCTGAAATTACATCACGAACATAATGGACAAACGACAACCACATTTGTCTCTCCCTCTTCCATACCACCATCAATCCTTGTCGCCTGTCATCCACAAATTGACTAAATTGTACTTAAACTACCGAAAACATCATTCAAACAGGATAGAACAATAGACGTTTAAACCCTTGCCCAACTATGAAGAAATAATTCAATTAGATACGCCCTATATATATATTGTGCAGTTATGCATGGAATAATAGATATGGGCGTAATAAGGGCGTAATGGGTCATGTCATAGGGCTTCACTTTCCTAAACAAATGCCTAAGGCTAACGGAAACTTTCACCACAAAACTTTCACCGTTGCCGTGTACAAAGAATAAAAGCTTACGATCATTTGTTTCAATATTTCAGAGTAGAGAATTTCCTTTTTGGTTTGTACAGTTCACTGTCTTGGAGAAAGCGGAAAAATAGATAGAGAAAGTATGTCAATTTGTCCAGATCCGCAAGAGGCAGATATGGGCAAAAGGGTAATATTGTTTCTTTTTTGTTTTTATTACGAAAAGCTTCGTACATGCCTCAGGGAAGAAGTGAAAAATTTAACCACAAAATTGGAAGTAAAAGTATACCGTTCTCTCGTATTTTCTTTCCAATAAGTTCTCTTTGAATACTCAAGACCCTTACAATTTTATCCTTTTTTACAATTTTGTGGAAAGGGGGAAGACCTTTTCTTTCTTGCTTTTATGTAGTTGTCCACTGCCCATCTCTGTTTGTAATTTTATGAGGAGGAAAGGGTTTTTAAGGGTGAAAGTAAATTATAATTTTATGGTTTTGAGTAGCGTTACTTTTGGTTTCGGTTGTGTAAAAAGGGGGAGAAAGTGATGTGTTGCCATAAACCAAAATGTAATAGAGAGGCTCTATTTGTGTGTCCTGTTGAGGGGGTTGTTGTTAAGCTGAAAGACAAACAGGCCCATGTCTTGTTCCTTCCCCTCTTGTTTAGGGATGATGTTTTATGAGTCTCTTCTTTAAATATCCCCAAGCAAGAAAGAGAGGGAACTTTTGAAATTGGAAAATCCAGGGAGAGCAAAAGTGAGCCTTTGGGTAGGCAGTAAGGGGGGAGTATGATTGAGCCCTCGAACCTCAATTCATAAATGTCACCAAGAAATGAAAAGAACTTGGGCCACGTCAGGCCTTTCTCTTTGGTGAAAGTTTTCTGCCCAGAATGAATGGAGGCTTAAGAAGGAAAAGTCAGAAGGATCAAAAATATTTAATTCCACAAATTACTTCCCCTCCTCCTCCCCTCCCATGTCTTTCCTGTAATTGAAACTTATTCGGAAAGGGGGCTCTTACATACTCCCCCCTCTTGAAATAAATGGACTTCAATTTCTCACACTTTCACTCTGTTTATTTTGGCGAGAGCCCATCCATCCTCGGCATGCTTTCACTTTCCCTTCTTTTATTGGATTCAGGCCCAATAAGATGGTGATCTGGGTTTACTTTGGCGGGGGAATTTGAATTTCCAGCATCTTGTAAGGTGCGAACCCACAAATCTCTGGTCAAAGGGCTTTGCATGGATGATTGGACTCTGTGTCTCTGTGTGTTTTGTGAAAGTGGATTCCCCTTGTGAATCCAGTGGATGTTAGCATCTATTCTATGCCATGCAAAGTGTTCTCCCTCATTAGGTATTCGTATAGTCGTCTCTGAATGTCTTGTGGTGATCCGTGGCGGTGTAGTTTGAAGTCTGTCCATTTACGAGATCATAAAGCAGGGAGTTTAGACGAGTGGAGATGATTGGTGGAGCAAGGACAATAAAATGCTTCCAGGCGACACTTGGGTGTTTCCATTAGGTACCACGTGCCTTTCACTCTAGGCGGAGGATTCAAATGGAATTGTGGTTCGTGTGGGATGAAAAGGGAGGTGGGTTGGTGGGAGGCTTTCTCTTGAGGCAAAAGTGTTCCCGGGTGATGATGAATATTTTCACTTTTATTTTATTTTTCTCACCCAAAAGGAAAGTAAGGAAAGTAAGGAAAGGAAGGAAAGTGGCTTGGAGGGAGGCTGTGTTTAGTGGGACTTGGTCTCCTTCATCCATTCCAATTTGAAAGATCCTTTGGATCCTTTGGATCCGTTGGATCGGTTGAGATGATTCTAATCCAGCCAGAATCCAATCAACACTCTGTTTATTTAACATTCCCAACCAAGGATGAAATCCCATCATCTTTTTATGATTTCATCATCATAAACTAACCAAAGAATCTCCATTTGCCCCGTGGTCTCAAAACTTACAGTCAAAGTTTACTCTTCATCTCCACGCCGGAAGTCTTGAATATGGAAACTCATTAAGGATTCTTTACTCTCGTCAAACTACTCAATTACCTGGAATACTCACTGCAATTTCCGACAGTCTTTCACAAATTAACGCCAAAACCACAAGGTGGCAGATTTACTAGCACTAAAAACCAACACAGTCTCCCATACCATCTTCCTGTTCACCTTTCCTTTTCAAACTTCAACCAAACGGGCGTCGTAATATGGAGAAAATACAATAAAATCAAAACATCTTTCAATCAATTCCACTCCACTTTATTCCACTTTTATAGCTTCGTTTTTATCAACCTTTTTATTTGATTTCTTGATCAAAATTTTAACTATCAGTAAAAAAAAAGGATGAAGGAAAGGAGAAAAAAGGTCTCCTCCACGCGAGGTTGGGAATTTTAGTTTGAAAAGGCGACAATAATATTTTGTGAGTGAATTCTTCTGCACGCCATTTGAATTATAATTGTGGAATGTGATTTTAATTAGAAGGTGAGTTAAGGGGGGTGTTTTGATGATGAATTTGTACGTGAGTGAGTGTGTATTCCCCTATGTGACTTTCCCTTCCGTTGAGCGTGTGTTCTTCCTTATCTCATTTCTTTTCCCCACAGCTAATTCCTGAGTGTGGGTATCTTTTGGCAAGAAGAAGGAGGAAAGGCGTGAATTTGTTAACCCTGGGCATAGCGTTGGTTTGTAGGTGATTTGCATATAAATTGGAAAAGGATTGAGCTACCTTGTTCCCTAACGAGGTCCCTTACATGCCCCAGGAACCAAGTCCCACTTCATCAAAACGCAGAGAGTGGGATGGGACGGTTGGTGGTGAAGCCGGAAGTCAGCGGCAGTTGTGTAGCATTGGGGAGTTCCCCGCTGTGTCTTCCCTCCTGCCATTACTTCCTCCAACCAACCGGAAAAGTGGAGACATGACCTTTATGAAATGTCTCCTGCACTGCTGAATGGTGGGGAGAGAGGGGTTAGTTGGCATGGGTGTGGCCATGGCGGTTGTCCCTCTGTCCCTGTCATCCAGAAGAAGATTCTCTCGACTAACAGACACAATGGGGAGAAGCTATTCCGAATTCCGCTCTTCTTCCCGATGAATTATTGAGAAGACTGACACGTTCTATCTGGGTCGCTCTCCTGCAAAAAGTAACATTTGCAACTTTCTTTTTCGGAATGGGAGTTGGAGTGAAAGGAGCGGTAATAAAATAAAAATGAAAAGGGAGATTGAAAGGAAAGTTGAGGAGAAAGTGGGAACTATTAGGCAAGGAAGGAAGAAGTTGGAGAGAAAGCCAAGGCCCATGGCCCATGGCTCTTTGAGTGGCTGTGTCCATTTGGACTTGTGTGTGACTTACAGGACACTCGCTTCCATGATGAATAGTCTTCTTTCATAAGTGTACATTGACTTTAGTCTGCCTTTGTTTTTGACAGCTGTACCAGAGGCACCAGGGAGACCTCTCATACTCGCATTCACATCAAGGACTGTCAACCTATCATGGGCTCCACCGCTAGACACGCACAACTCTCGCATCGCACACTACCTCATACACACAAGGTAAGTCAATTAATTCACACTTACAAACAAATACAAACAACTACAGTTTAAAACCAATGGAAAAGAAACGGAATTCATTCTTATGATCTTGAATCTTGAAATTCCCACCTCAAATTCAGTTCCGGATGGATGCCAATGGGATGAATTAGGAACTGATGTGTAGAATCCAATTGAATGTTGTTACAACATGGACTTCCGCTCATGAAATTGAAGGCTCTCTTTTGTTTTGTGTATTTGCATTTTCTTATCGTTTGAATGTAATTCTTGTGTTCAGTTGTGATCAAGATATAAAAATTTATGATTACTGTGGATATTGTTATTGTTATTTATGATTGGTTCTTTGACTTTATTGCTTTGCCCATTCATCTCTCCACTGGCTCTCTTTCTATAAGATGTTCTACTAAAGGAGAGTAGAATGGTTTGGAATCGTAGAAAGTGAATCTTATGGTTCATGGTTTTCACTCCGTCAAACAACAATAACAGAAGGGAAACACAATGGGATTTAGCGCCTCATCCACAGAAGGAAATAAAGGCTGGCTATTCAATTCAAAAGAGTAAGAGGGCTTTCTCCTGCTTAAATATTTATAAGGATAAACAAAGCTATGTGGAACCAAACCCTGTCTTCCTTTCATTCACTCGAACATGCTCTCTTCCCATATCGATTCCAAATACAATCATTATTCCACAAGAACATCATCAACATATGCAAACACAACACAATCTCATACACACATTCTCACATTACACTCTCATTCACACCTTAAATCAACAATATACACTCCTTTTAACATAATACAAACAATGCATATGTACAATGGACAGTTGAACATACAATCAATCATCAAATACTTGCGAAAGAGACCATCTTTAACCATTCTTGTTTAATCTTTAATGTTGGATTATCATTTGATTGAGAAGGTCATTTTGAAAAGGGGGTAAGTTGATGTAAATTTGAATGTTGAATAAGTTAGCCTCCATTTGACATTTGGTTTGAATCAGAGTCGTTGAGTTGGATCGTGGAAATCCCCTTTTGTGTAGAGTTTCCCTTTAGTGTGGGCTGTTGAAGGGACTTTCTTTTATGTGCTGATCTCATGGAGACAAGAACCATCGGTTGACTTTTTTTGCATCATCATCCTCTCCTTCTTTTTGCACTGGAGAGGGTCTTCAATGGGGCAAACTTTTGGATAATGGGAGAGTCAGAGGGAGAAGTTTGAGTCTAGAGTTGTTGGTTTCTTACTTTTGTCTTTTGCCACACCCGACTTTCCCTTTTACTCCTTTTACTCCCTTTCCTCTCCATTGCACGACCAAGCACTTCACTTTCAGCAGAAAGTGATCCAGAGACTCCGTATAAGTGCAAGGAGTTAAGCAGGGGACTTAACTGACTTCGATTTCTCTTCTCCAAAAGGAGAGGTGAGCCTGAATGGGAACATTTGCTTAGCTACAGCGTCTAGGCGTCTGCCTAAGTTCAAATGATTCAAAGGACCAGTTGGATTTGAATGCATCCCTTGGTAATAAAAGTTTCACACAGAATGAATCGTTTCCATAGCATGAACCAGCCCTTAATTATTTTTTGCAAGTGGGTCTACAGGGAACGAAAGGAATATGATTGGAAAATTTCACAAGTTTCGAAATGGAGGTGGAGTAACTTTTGCATCTCATGAGAATAACTGCCAATCTCAAAAGAACCAATCAGGACACAGGGGGGCCAACCTTACTTTTAACGGCATACTCTGAAACTTATTAACAAATCACAACTTGCAAGTTTAAATTGTCCCTCTGTCCTTCTGTCTCGCACTTACCTTCATTTGCATTATTAGAGATTACAGAGTTTTATAGTTTAAACTTTATCCTTTGTACTAAAAACTACTAATTACTGTACTAATTATTAACGAAGAGGTCAGAGGTCAACAGGGTCAACTGTTGTCTATTTGTGTAAAGAGAGAATGGAATTGGGTTGAATTAGCTACTCATTTACCTCCTCTTATTAAAGGATTATTAGTTGTAAGTCATAGTTTATTTCCAATTAAATGAGGACCTCCCCTGGCGCCTGTCTCTCCAACTAAACCTTTTAAACCTCTTAAACTTTGAATTTAATCGTTTGGTTGATTGTGAAGGGTGTCAAAGTGTCTCTTGTGGTTAATTGAGTGAGTATGGAATGGAGGGGACTTTTTGAATTATTCCTCCAAATTATTCCATATCTCTCCTCTGTCAACCCACTAGAGATTAATGGAAGAATCTCGTAGAATAACTCCAATCCAATTCAATTATCAACTACTCCATTTCCCTTTTACTCAATTGAAAAAAGTTTGTTTTCAGGAGATGATTGAAGATTTGAGAAAAGAGCTTTTTCCTCGGTTGCTCATTTGAGCATATGACATCCTCCTCCTTTGTTCAACTCATCAACTTTCTCTTCTAGAGGTGACAGATGGACTTGGTGCTTTCTTTTGCTTTCTTTGCATCCAAGGAAAGAGGGAGACTGCATAATCGCTCAGACTGTTGCACTACCACTACCCTACCTTAAGGGAAAAGGAGTCGTTATGAGAAATCCTCCAATAAAAATTCCTTTCTTTCTTTTTATATATTTTGGAAGTGAGTTCCCACTTAATGGCTTCCTAGATTGATTTTCCTCTTCTTCAGAAGGAGAGGAAGAAGAGTCATTCCCCCCACCTCCTCGTCTCCTTTTCGCCACGTGACATTAGACAGACGTGCACTTCCGCACTTATCAAAATCCCAGAGGAAGAGGTCGCTTAATGAACTGAAACTCACTTCTACAGTCACCCCAATTCGTTTCAAGTCTACAGAGAGAGATGACTTTCTCCAACTTTCTCCTTGATGAACTTTCAAAGAAACACAGAACCAGTTCAAACTAGCAAACAGACTGTGCTCTTATGTCCCTTATGTACTCTATCCCATAGTAGTTGGCTTCATTGTTTGACTCCAAGTGGGGTCACATGGGTTGGGAATAACAGTCTCCAAGTGGCCTATTAAATAGCTCTTCCCTCCTATTCCACAACCTCATTTATAACACATTGTCATCTCCATGAGGAGGTGTTTAGAAACAACAGTTAATGGGTTGTTTCTACCATTCAAACATAATAGATGGGAACATAAAAGAGGAAGGGGGGAGGATGTTAGGCTACTCGGGTGAAAGCAACAGCTTGTTTCCTGACTAGTAATTAGTTCCAATTAATTAAAAAGTTATGTCCATGCACTTTCATTACAATGACCAAAAAGTCAAAAGAGTCAAAAGAGTCAAAAGAGTCAAAGTAGTTCGACATGGAAGGTAGGCCTATGCAATTTGTTCAAGATACTAATGAGAAAACACACTCTTTGATGACAACTTTTCAAATTCAAATTCGGCACTCTGCGGGAGTCAAAAGTATTAAAAATGTCTCCCCCTTTCTGCTCACACTTGAATGAATTCATAGTGCGAGTAGAGTAGTTTTAATTTCACTCTTTTGTTCGGAAAGAGGCGTGCCTTTCCTTTGCTGTGGATATCGACTGGTGCATTTGGTATTGAGAACATTTCATGCTTTCTCCTCCACTTTCTCCTTTTGTTGTGTTTATAATTCATGCATGGAATCCTGGGTGTAACAAGTGTGGGTGAAAGTAGGGCCAATTGTCTCCTTTGGAATCCCACTGCACAGGATGACAGTTGTGTAGGAATTAATTTGACTGCTGGTAAAGTCATGGAGTTCTTTGAAAGTGAAAGCATTTCTATTTTCTACGAGTAAACTGGTAGGCATAAGTTCCTATTTCACCAAACACAAAGTTGTGAGATCCCCCAGTCTTAGTTGGCAAATACCCTCATAAATTCCAGTGGGTTGCTGTTGTGGTAGTAAAAGAAACGGAGGGAATAAATAAATTGTATGCACAAGGAGTCTGCGAGTGAAATAGATTCACAAGTTTCCTTCTGGGTCAAAAGGAACACCCAAATCCAGCACAAACTTTCATCCTTTCAAGTGCCTAAAACAATTTGTCACTTCCAAAGCCACACCCACAAAAGAATATGCACAAACTTACTCTACAACATCAGCACAAATACTGCGGAATCAGCTTAGAAAGCATACACTTGGAAATCACTTTCAAATCTACTCCAGTCTCTTCATAATTCATTACAAACATCATCATACATCATATCATGGAATACATTCATTTCCACGTATGCAATATTCACCTTAGCTAAGTGCACATTGAACATATTCACATATGTGCACTTGGCTTATGCGCATATTCATTCCTTTTTCTTGATTCTTTTCCCATGTTGGTTGTCCCCCGTGTCATGTTTTGCAAATCTTGAATGTCATGATCACAATGGGCACTTTCTCTCCAACCCAGTTTGGTGCATAATGCATCCAACTTGTCACTTCTTATCATCTACCCGCCAGCAGAATTCCTTGACTTTCCTTGAATTTCTTCACATGGGCATTTGGAGTGTGGAGATAAAGGCATCCGTGGAATACAAAAATGTGAATTCATAACTCCCTCGACGGAGGAGATGTGAGGATGAAATTGTGGGTAATTTAAAATCCGTCTCAAATTGGAACGTGATTCCTCCACCACTTTCTCACACCTGTCAGAAAGACAAAGAAAGGAGGAGCAGAGGTTTAAAATGAAACCAAGTTCTGATTAAATTCAAATTCCCTTTTCCTTATGTTGACAATTGTAATGTAATTGTTCAGTTGACAAATGTTTTAATGTTTATTTGTTGTTTACAGAGTAGGGGAAGATGGTGACTGGGAAAAGAGTCCAGGAATTGTAACAGAAAACAACCGAACTACTTACCAAATCACAGGATTAGATCCATTCATTGTCTACAGCTTCAGGATTGTTGCTGTCAATGCACTTGGGAATAGTCCACCAAGCAAGGAATCTTACTACATTGTAACACTAAGGGAAGGTTAGTTATTTTAATTATTTGTTTGAATACTGTTGGCGTATTGTTCATATTTCCTTATTTTCTGCTGTTTTAGTCTGGGATTTTAATTTAAGTTGGTTGTATTAGACAAAGGGATTTTTGTATCTTTTGCTTTTGTAAGTGAGTTGGTCGTTGGAGTTGGTTGTCTTGGTGAGGATAATGAATGGGACAAGTTGGCCCATAACCAGTTGCCTTTTTGTTTCACCCAAGTGAAACTACACGAGAGAAAATATGAGAAGTTTCTTTTCCCAAACGAGATTTCCCCCTTGCTCCTTTACTAGCTCTTTCTCCCTGGATTTTGATCATACCATACTCTAATGGGAACATGAGCATAAAGTATCTTGTCCACCATATTAACTACACAGATTGGAACAGATGCAAAGAATCCTCTTCGCTTTTCTTCCCTCTTCACCATGGAGACTTTCACCTGGGAACAGACTCAAAGGAATAAAAAAGTCTTTCATCTTTTCTCCATTTGGAGACTCAATAAGTTTAATTAAGTCGGAGGTGGGGAGGAGTGAGAAGGAAAGTAGGAAATTGTGAATAGAAGGAGTGATAAAGGGGCGCATCCTTATTAGAACCAACTTCATTTGTCGCCTCGATGACATTCACAGGGAGGAAAGGAAATTAAACCCTTCAAGGAAGGAGAGACTACCTTCCAAGATGGAGAAACGACTGACACTTTCCTTCCATGGATTCTGTTGATAGAACCTAATTCATCACTTCCCTATCTTAATTGAACGTTTAAATTCAACTAAACAAAAGACACAAACTCATCACTCTTAAACCAACTCTAATACAATATTCTAAACTCAATTTAATTCAACTATTTATAATATAAATATCAAAATTGGTTTTAGAATTACAATTTCCAATCCATTTTGGAGTTTAGAAGAACAAACAGACTCTAAGAATGTTGTATTTGACGTCCATTGCTCTGCTGCAGAAGCCTTTTAATGTTTAAACTTGTAATAATATTTGGTGGTTTTAGTTCCAGATGGGAAGCCCACAATCACGAATGCTCAAAACGCGAGTTCAACTTCGATTCGTCTAAGCTGGCGACCTCCTCCTCGAAACACTTTGCATGGAGAATTCCTCGGTTATCGTCTCGCCTATCGCCCGAGGGACCGCGGTCCAAACTCAATCCAAGAAATCTACATCCGAGATCCACACGTGGAGGTTTCTCTACTTGGCCTCTAACCACCACCTCTCCATCAAATTCTCATTGAATATTTCATTGTGTTTTGCAGAGCTTCATCATCCAGAGTCTTCAAACGTTCACGCAGTACTTGGTCTCCCTTCAAGTGTTCAACCCAGAGGGACTTGGACCACCAACCACAGTCGTAGTCATCACAGACGAAGGAGGTAAATCTCATGACACCCCAAAAGGAGTAAAGTCCAATGGACTTGTTTGACAGTTGAGGCATGTTGCCTGTAGTTTAGTTCCTTCTCCTTAGTTCCATTCTATCTTCTTGGTCAAAAGTGGGGACCTGTATTCTTGTCATTTGGAAGGAGTGAAGCAGTTTTAGAAGAAGAAGGAGCTTATAGTTTTCCCTTGTGGGATTCCAGCCCCTTGCACACGGGAAGATTCCAGTTTATTTCCTTTTCAGTTTGGATGAGGAAAACTTTAGAAAGTATTGAGAAAACCTCATCATTTATTTATCTCCACTCCACATCATCCTCAAACATCCAAAACTAAAACTTTCACTCCAAGCACATGGGAACAAGGAACAAGGCTGTCCAACTCAACGAGCTTCTTTCAACAGGGGACACGAAGGTTAAGTTGACCTCACTGTGACCTGCAGAGGGAGGGGGGGGAGGAAAGAGGAGTAGATTAATGTATGATTTTAATGTTGGAATGAAAGAATGAATCCTTTCTTATATGTGTGGAGATAAAAAAAGTCCATCAGTTTAATTGAGTTTTCCAAGGGGTTAGGGAAAGTTATTGTTGGCGTAAATCCAATTTGGAAGGAGCCCTTGTCAGTGTCAGGCGAGTAAGCAGGGTGAATTGTCCCTTGATATCATCTCCAGAAATCCACTCCCTAAATCAAGAGCCTCTTGTCTTTCCTTGCTCTCTCCAACAGTCCCTTCAAAATCAATTTCTACACATTCCGAAGCAGTTTCTTGATTCTGAAGAGAGCGTCATCAGCCGGGCTACCCGCCATCTGTCACTTCCATTTGAGTATTCTGGAGATGGAGTCAGGGTCATTGACCTCAAAAGATTCCATGACCAGGCACTAACTTCATTACCAAACCATCTCCAGATTACACTCCCAAAGGAAACCAACACAAAGAAAAGAAAAGGAAAGTGTCGTTAGTGACGGAGGCGGGCATTCGGATATGACCAACATCATTCACCTCTCCAAAGAGACGGAAATGGGACAGTCAATGGGACAGTCAATGGGACAACCCTTCTTAATAGGAATCACAAATAAACTAAACCAAGGGACTCTTCAATGGAACTAAATGACACAAACACTCACATATTTACTCAATCAAACAAACTTATATTTCACTCTTCTCTGCATATTCTTCATATTCTTGTGATTTCTTTATAGTTCCGAGTAAGCCGTTGAACGTGAGTGTTCGTTGGGTGACAGAATCCATGATGGACTTGGCTTGGTCCCTTCCAGTCAATCCAAATGGAAAGTTAGAGGGATATCGGATCTTCTACATGCAAAGGAATTTCACAGATGTCGTCACTGTCAAACCTCCACCTGCCAATCTAACATTCACTCTTCACAATCTAGGTAAAAACATCAACAAATCAACTATTTTAGTCTAAATTACAACCACCTATCTACAACACTCTTCCACTCTGTTTGCAGAGTCATCTACCGAGTATAAATTGTGGATCAAAGCATTCACTTGGAAGAATGAAGGAGATTCTTCAGACTCCATTTTGGTAAAGACGGACGTTGGTGGACCAAATCCACCGCGTATTTCGAATGTTTCATGTCAAGCAGAGGACGCCCTCTTCATTCAATGGCAGAAACCAATCAGACGGAACAACGGAAGCATTGACTTTTACTACGTTGACTACAGAAGAGATGATTGGTTGGACTATGAAGAAATCACAGTCACTGCACATGAACAAAATGAACAAAGTGTAAGTTTAACTGCTTTGAATTTTAATTGAATTGAATTCTAATTGGAGTTGCCTGGTTAGATTTTGCTCCAGAACCTGACACTGAATGTTGCTTACGAGGTTCGAGTTCGTGGTGGAAGTCGGAGTGCCCTTGAGCCTGGGAAAGTGTACAAAGGGCAGTTCTCAGAAGCCCGTAAGATCCTGATGGAGCCTAATTGTGAGAAGTTGCGAGTGTACACTTTGCCACAAGCGTCGAATGAGTTTACACCTACGATGCTTTTCATTTCAATCGGAGCTTCAGTCGCTCTACTCATCCTCCTTGTCATAATCCTCGTCTGGAGGTACCTTCAACACCACTATTTTGATATAATTAGTTCCTCCTAATGAGAATTTGGAATGTGTGTTTGAATAGGCGTTGCCTGGGGGGAAGTTACTACTATCTGAGTGACCCTCCACGCATCCCTACCATCGGCACAGGCACTGGATGGAATGGAGATCTCTCAGAGGAAATGAAGTCTGCCATCCCTGCTCATCTCTTTCAGAAACACGTGGCTGTGTTACATGGGGATGGGGACATTGGATTTACAAAGGAATACGAAGCATTTCAAACAGTTGCTGTACAAGATGAATATCCAGCAGAACATTCACAACATCCAGAAAACCAGCAGAAGAACAGATACTTGAATATACTCGCATTTGACCACACAAGAGTTCGACTCCAGCCAATGCCAGGACAGAAGAAAGCAATAGACTACGTCAATGCAAACTTCATTGACGGATTCAGGAACCCCAGAGCCTACATTGGAACACAGGGTCCTCTTCCATCTACATTCGACACCTTCTGGCGCATGGTTTGGGAGCATAATGTCCACACTGTTGTCATGATTACAAACCTTGTGGAGAGAGGAAGGGTAATTATACTTTATTGTGTGCAGTTAGATTGTTGTTTAGTTTCTGACTGTGTTTCCATGCTGCTTGGCTGCTTTAGGAGTGTCAGTTGCAACCTGAATTTAAACAAAGAACACAAGAGTATCTCGAGGTAACAAAACCCGAGATAAAGACACTCTTTTAATTGTTTTGCTAGCAATAAACCCTCCTTACTTGTAGTTTCTATTAGAAATAAGGTTTAACATGTTGTTTCTGATTGCAGAAGAAGTGTGACATGTACTGGCCAAAAGAGGGAGCTGAGACTTATGGAGTGATCCAAGTGAAGCTAATAAAGGAAGATGTCATGGCCACTTACACTGTACGAACAATGCAACTGAAGCATCTCAAAGTAAGAACCCCAACACCATCTATTGACTCTTATTTGAACTTTTTTTGTTTAGTTGAAGAAGAAGAAGTGTACTGTTGATCGAACAGTTCTTCAGTACCATTATACAAACTGGCCTGATCACGGGACTCCTTCCCATCCACTACCAGTTCTCAGTTTTGTTAAAAAGTCTTCAGAAGCGAACCCAGTAGATGGTGGTCCAATCATTGTCCACTGCAGGTAATACAATAATTACAAATACAATATTACAATGTAGTTGTATGGATTGATAACAAGTATGTTGTAGTGCTGGAGTTGGTCGTACTGGGACATACATTGTACTGGATGCAATGTTAAGACAAATCAAAGTACGTGGGGACTGCAACATATTTGGTTTCTTACATCACATTCGAGCACAGAGAAACTTCTTGGTGCAAACAGAAGAGCAGTACGTCTTCATCCATGACGCCCTCCTAGAAGCCATTCAGAGGTTCGTTTTCACAACAACATTCTCACTTTGTACATTGTGCACATTCTGTTCTTAATATTCACAGTGGTGAGACGAATGTAACTAGAAACTACTTTTCTCGTTACATCCACACTCTTCTATCTGGTAGTTATGCAGATGAAAAGAGTGAAATGATGAGTCTATTGGAATACCAATACAAGGTATACAAACACAAACACAAAATAAAGAATCAATAATAAATATTCTTAATTCTTTTAGCTTGCAACCCAGTTTAGTCCAAAAGAGAGTCAGTTGTCTTCTGCACTCAAAGTGTACAACCTCACAAAGAATAGAAACCTGGACTGTGTTTCCACTGACTCTTACCGTGTTCTACTCACTCCTAAACCAGGGATGGAAGGATCAGACTACATCAACGCATCATTCTTACCAGGTATAAAACTATTGGCATAATTAGAATGAAAATGGAATAAAAGAAACAATTGTGGTTGTCAGGGTATGAGAGACTCCATGAGTTCATCCTGACACAACACCCTCTGGAGACAACAGTTGGAGACTTCTGGCAGTGTTTGTGGGATCACAACACACAAATGGTCGTCCTTCTCTCTGCTGTGGATGAAGAAGACTTCCCAATCTTTTGGCCAGGCTACGAAGATCAGTTGGACATTGGGACATTCAGGGTCAAACTAATTCAAGAATCGGATCGTGTTGGCTATGTCCTTCGAGACTTTTCTCTCCAGTCACATCAAGGATGATTTTGAAATGAGTGTAAAGATGATCCAGTCTTCTCATTGGCCATACCATTGCTCCACTTCCATTGCATCAGTATTCGACCTTGTACAAATAGTTCAGGATTCAACACACAATGCATACAACGGACCCTGTGCAGTTGTGGACAGGTATTACACTCTTATACACTGTTATTTACAAACATATTTATAAACATGGATTTGTTTTTAGATTTGGAGGGTTTGGAAGGAGCCACTTTCTGTGTGTTGACGACATTGCATAAGCAGTTGCAGACAGAGAGTTCGGTTGACCTCTACATGTACTCTAAACTCTACCATGAACAACGACCAGGAATATGGAAATCTACGGTTAGTCAATACTAACAAGTATTTATGTGTTTATATACTAAACATTTTCTTTGTTTCAGGATGATTACCTGTTCCTGTATCGTTGTGTTGAGAGTGTAATCAGCCGATGTAGGAGTGAGATTGTGAGTATGCAGAGTAGTCCCTCCACCTTGTGTCCACCAATGGGAGTTGAGACAATTACTCTCACATGTCCCCCCATCTCAACACAACTCAACGGAAGAGTTCCACATTACATAGGGAATGGAATGGCCAATGGAGTCCTACGAGTCCCACCAGATGGCATGGAATCAAGACATTCAGAACCTACCCTGTGAACTCTACAACCCAGTTGTACCGATCTCCCCAACTGTGATACCTCATAAGATTATAATTAGTTGGATAAACTACCCCACCCAGACTGAAAACGAGAAGCTGATTGTGCGCACTAGTCAGGGAGCTACTGCTTCGTTTTGTATTTGTGAAAGTATAGGAGCTTGACTGTTTACTTGGTTAAAGGCTCTGCTTGTAATAAGTTTGTAACTTTAAAGTCTGTAATTTGTCCAAATATTTTTCAAATGCAAACTTCTTATTGCGTAGTGCGTCTGGAATTCAATGTGAAACTAAAATACAATCCTCTTCAGAAGCAATAAACCCAAAATACAAATACAACTAAAGTTACAAATTATTTATATCCGCTTATTCAAGTTGTATTACAAAATTAACCAATGAAATTAGACGCTGATTCCATCTTGAATTCTGACTTGATTCTTCAAATCCAACTTGAAATGGATCGTTTTGAATAGGTTTGATGGTTTATTATACTACAAGGTCAGCTAGCAATCATAGCAAGGGAAAAATTGAAATGAATTTGTTGATTTAATGTAAACCTTCGGCCCAACTCCTAATGCTGCTCTCGAAAATTCATTTCAGTTGATACTCTTTGCTCCATATGAACTTGTGCTGCGAGATGAGACGTCAATCCATTCTTGTGCAAACGACACATGACAATCCACTTCTACAATCTTCCAATTTGCATTTTGTCTTCCATTTGTGCATGATTTTGGAATTCCCCAACCATTTGTGACATCTGTTTGACTCATATACTTCCAAGGTTGAAAGTGAATCTGGGTTTACTCTTCCAAGTGGAACTCTTCTGAAACAACCTTCAAATGTACTTTACATACTTCCTCTGTATCGCTTCCGTCGGAGTCTACTCTGCAAATGCTTTCGTAAGTTAAAAATAAATTCTCTACATTCATAGTCACTCATCCTGACCTTCTTTGACTGTTCAATTTAATTCAATGCTTCTTTTACCACCGCTTCATGGAATGAATTTATCCAAAAATCATAGAACCAATTCACCTAAAAAATAGTAAAGGGGAGAACAGGTTAGGCTGATAAATAGACAAGATAAAGAGGTTAATGTATAGCAATAATTTGTAGGTTTTGTGTTGAGATAGAACTCGTCCCTTAGTTATTACCTTAAGTCCTACAACAAAATTGGAAAAAGTTTTCCAAATTCTAATAGGAGATCATACTTTTAGTAGAAACATTTTTGTAGATTGTATCTTTGTCCTTGAGTTGAGTGAACTTGACTTTGGAGGAGATGAGTGTAAACTATGGTTGAATTAATGTGTTGTTATTTGGCAGTATATTCCTGGGTTTGACACGGTCAAGAAGTACCTAGTGGGGACTGAGGATGAGCCTGGAGTTGTATCTGTCGTGTCTGGACTCACCAAGGGTTGGGGAATCTTTAACACGGGGGATGTTCGAGATGTCGTCTTTACACTACAAAACGCCGGAAAGTAAATCCGCAACCAATCAGTGGAGTCTGTGCTTTGGACCAACTGTTTCCTTTCCTTTTTGTTTTTAGCAAGTACAAGTCTCAGGTTCTGAACCCATCTGACGTGAGAACGATCAAGAACTCTTCGTGGGATCCAAAACAACGCACAGTTATCATCGTCCATGGATATGTAGAAGGAGCGACACCTGGGATACTCTCCGCATCCAAAAACATCCTTACAGGTAGGCAAAATGAAACAATAACCTTTCAATGTGTGCAACATTCCCCCCAAAAAATAATTTGATCTGCAATATCCCAAATCAAGTCCTAAAACCATCATTTCCCGACACTACGTCCGTAAAGGTCAAGATTTATTCAATTTTCATTCAAGTCAATTTAAAACTAAAAATTCACTTTGAATGCTCATGTACTTTGCCATTTCAGCGTATGCTAAAAAGAAGCGACCAGAGAACCTCGTATTTGTGGACTGGACTGTACTGAATCGTCAGGTGACGATGTACGCTTCAGCAGCCAATACGAAACCAGTTGGACTCTACCTGGCCAACTTCATTATCCTCCTCCGCAATTCAAACTTCCTTCTGAGTCTGGATGACCTCCACATCATTGGTTTCTCCATGGGTGCGCATGTGGCTGGGATTGCAGGATCAAATGCAGCAGAGTTTCTTTCTCCTGAGAAGGTCCGACGCATCACAGGTAAAATGTCAATGGAGTGGAAGGAAGTGTATTTGATCTCCTGTGGACACGTTTGACATCCAGGTTTGGATCCTGCTGGGAATGGATTTCGAGATAATCCTGTGGAGACCCGATTGGACAAAGGAGATGCTTCTTTTGTGGATGTAATTCACACTAATATGGGGACTTCTTATACAACATTTGGAACTCACGTCTTGTCAGGCCACGTGGACTTTTTCCCAAATGGCGGTACAAACCAATCCTGGTATGACTCCATAAGCATTATGCTTTGACATTTAATAAACCAATACTTTTGTCTGTAGGCTGTGCGTACAGGATTGTAGGTGAAGTAGTAGGTATGGACTACAATAACAAACTTCAACCTTTACTCTGTTCTACTATTCTGTATAATTATGATGTTCAGGTGGTTGCAGCCATACAAAAGCCACCGAGTATTTTATCAACAGCATCAATGGGGAAGTGTACGAAGCATGCCCTTGTACGGACTACAAGTCATACCTACAAGCCAAATGCACTTGTGACCTTGCCGCACTCATGGGAGACTTCCTCGACCTCTCGTAATAAGACATTCTAAAACTCATCATGATTTATGTTAATCATTTCTATTAATTGCAGGACTCCCCCTGGCAGTTACTACTTGACCATTCCAAAGACAGAGTGAAACTTAAAGCATTCAAACAATGTCATCTTTCAATGCACTTTCTGACATATTTTTATTATTAAATATTCTGTAATGTGCACTATTCAATTAGCATGAAAACCTCTCTCTAACCTCTTTGTGGCCTCATTTCTCGCTTTGTCGAGAGAGGTCGCTCTTAACTTTCATTTGGCCATCTCTGTCTGTCAGGGCAGTAGAGGTCAGTGGTGGATGGATCGCCAACTCAACCCAAACATTCAATAAATGAAGAATGGAGCGAGAAATGAGGAACTCTTTCGTGTTGAATATAAAATTGTGTTGATTCTTAAAATCGATAATAAGTTAGATTGACTTTACTAAATTCCACACTGTAACTTCATAAATGTTATTTTTGAATCATTCTATTTCTTTTTGACATGTGTTAACCTTATAAGTCATGCTGTACGACTTCCAGATATTCTATACAATATGTTGTGGTGATACAATAATGTTTACTCCGGTTCAGTATTTAGATTTGAAGATGCATTTGGAGAGCATTAAAGTAACTAATTCAGGAGGTTTGAATTTTGTATTTGTGGTGGCATTTACCTCAAATACTTTTGTCCTACTTCTACAATGAATACAGGAAGGGATATACATAAGAGGAATCCTAATAGCATGACGAATGGTAGCATAATCTTTGTATACATCGTTGCTGGTTTCAGTACGTGCTTCAACAGGTAGAAACTCACATCTACTCCTTTGTCTCTCAGTTGGGCTAATTTTTCACTAACTATTTTGTATTCCCTGACCTTATACAGCGTAGCTTGGAAAATATGAAAGCCAGCCTCATGAAAATGAACAATTCGACTGTCAAAGTGGACCCCAAAATGATAAAAGTTTTGATAGCATAACCTGTGACGAGCAACCGAGGTCTGTTTTGTCGTGTGGCACTGGACATTCCTATGAGAGAGCCTGACTACATCCTTGAAGTAAGTTGCAATAGTTTTCCGTATAATCATGAATGAGTTCAACGCTGCAGTTTCATTTTCTTTCATCATTTTAGAAGGTGCAAGTTTTCCTAGTTGCGTTAATTGGAACAAGGTTGTCGCATTGAGGACTTTTGTCTTCAAGTCTGCGCCAATTATGCTCTTCGCACTCTGTCTAAGTAAAGTGCATTCAAGGATTTGTGACCGAATCTCTTAGCAGCTTCATCATTTGTATTATCATGGACCATTAGTTTTCGTCCCGAATCAATCACAGCCTCCATGTTTTCCAAGATTTGATCTTCCAGTGGAGCCACAGTGGAGCTGGTGACAATACATTCGTAGCAGGTGCTGGAGTGAAATAAATAAACAATAAAGATGAATAAATAAATAAATAAATATAAGCATCTAATGTATGATAGATACGTACCATATGAGTGTTCCACTAAGCGACCAAATGCAAAGTGATAGAGTGAAGTTTGAAACACCTTGTTTGAGTAGAACGCTAACACTGTTGAATACAGCAGTGAGTAGATTCCCTTTCTTGTTTATTATGGCGGCTACAATAGTCGTTGCAAGTACCACAGTCCAGGTCCAACCGTCGAATGGATTCAACAAATGCAGAATATTGAGTGCATCTCCCCATTTCTTGAGATCCCCCTTCTGGCAGTACAAGTAAGTGTTCACTGAATGTTCGATAAGGTTAATCATCCCAACGTCTTCACCCTCTTTTGGGTCAGCACTGATCAGAACCGTGTCCGGCCTGTTAATCATAATGACTGATCCTAAGAGGTCAGTCTTGTAATCCAGTGCCGCTTTGGACGCTGGATCGTATAAGGATTTGAACGTTAAGTTGTGGTAGTCAATGACCTCTTGAAAAGCATGGTAGTCTACACTCTTGCATGGATAATATCTGTATACACCAACATACTGTTTATTGCAGAGATCCGCTCCTTGAATGTTCAAATTTATAATCAAGTACTTTCCATTAAACTGTCGGTTGGAATCCTTCCATTGGGATCGCATTGAGGCCAGCAGATATTTCTGATTTGGACTAAAATGGAATTAAAAACTTTGTTGTTGTATCTTTAGTAAGGGAATGCAATGGGAGGGGGTCTTTAAATACCTTTCATTTCTTCCAACCCCATGTTTGAAATCTCTGTGTTGAATGGAGTACATTCCAATAGTCACGTTTTCTTTTCTGTTAATTCCAATTTCAAACAAAGTTCCTCGCAAGTATCGAACGATGTTGCTTATTCCTAACACTGTTTCTCTCGATGTAAGACTCCCATTCCATTGACCATCGGTTGGAGCCATGTAAAAGAACATATTTCGATAATTATTCAAACTCACCAAGTTGTGAAATTCTTTCAAAGCCAACATCTGTTGTTAAAATCAATTCTTTTCTAAAGTCAGTTTGAATGAAATAGAGGATGAAACCACCTCTGTAAGTCCCATTGCTCAGAGTGAATAGTTGATGAGTCAACAGGAGTTCTGGATTGAACGACGTATTAGCCACCATTACAGAAACCATTGAATCATGAGATTCTTTGATAATTCCCAACAAGTAATTCTCCGTTTGTTCGTTGGTGTAATTAACCTTGAATGTTATGTGAATGAAGGAGTGACCTCCAGCAAACCAATCAATAAACAGGGCGTCACAAGTATAAAGCGAAAGAAATACAAACGCAAGGATATACATTTTGTGTTAGTTTTTACCCAACAGTGACAGAGAGCGCTAATGTAAGTTGCCTGAACTGTTGGACTTGAAATTCAAGTATGACAGCGGAATGAATGATCCACCCTGACGAAGGGGTTAATTTGCCAAGGAAATTAGACGTGAAGCTTTCTAGCAAACCATTATTATCCATCCCATTATTGTCCATATTCACAACATCATTAAACACAGAGTAGAAACAAAGTAACAAACCTCGTCAGCTATAGTTTTAATTCCATACAATTTTGACCCTTGGGTACAAAGCATTCAAACAAGTAAAGAAGTCCACTGCTAGCCTACAAATGTATGGGGGATTCAATGAGTCAAGCGGTTCGAGTTTCTGTCGTTTGTTGGACGGAATGTAATAAGAATAACCACATACGGTTCTGGAGTTCGTGGTTTACATCACGGCATCTCATTTATACGAGCAATGAATTGGAAAAAAGAGTTGGACACGGGAAGCATAAATATTTAAAAAGAAAAGTATACTTCATTTTTTTTAAACCAATTTAGTCCGTGTTTTGCGTCACACGGTCCTGAACAGACTGAAAGTGTATGTAAAGTTAACATATTTTTAAGATTACAAAGTTGGAGGGAATGAAATGCTAAGTACCCACATATCCAACTTTACAAAATCCTACAGTCTGAGTTTTGTTGCCTTGGCTGATAACGAGAACGTGGAGATGCAGTTTGACGACGATTTGTAATGATATTCTTTAATTCCCGTTTGGACTGTTCATATGCCTGGATGTATGCTTCTTTTGTAGGGGCATTTGGGACGTCTTGCTGGTGGACCAGTTTGTTCCTCATAGTTGCCAAATACCTCATCCTTTTCACCAGTGCTGGAGTCAATGCAGTCTCCACACTTGTGATCTTTTCATGCAGACCTCTCCCAGTCGCACCAAATTCCGTTTCCAGCAATGTCTCCAGCTCCTTTGATGCTTTAATCACCAGCTCGTAAATGTTTGAAGAGTAGGCCCTTGGTAGAGGAACGTGACGATGTTGTTGATGATGAGATGAAGATTCATTTCCCATTTCAGCTAAAAACTAATCAAGAAAGAATCAATCAAAAGAATTGAATAATGTGAATACAATTTAGAAATTACCTTGTAAGTGGTCCACAATTGTAATTGGAAAGCAAGTTAACTCAAAGGATGGACTTTAAAATAATTTTTGTGAGTTCAGAGAGTGGGAGTGTTTAGTTTACAAATGAACAAAGTGTGCACTTTTATCAAATGATGACTCAACAGTACAAAGGCAGATAACGATTATAGCTACTCTTCTCACGCTCAAAAGTTCTTTTCAACAAACAGACGAGGAACTAAATCCTATGTAGCAATTTCTGGTCAACAAACTCCAAAGCACTACAGCATTGGCAGCATCAGCAATATTCTATCTTGTTTTACACGTGAACCAAGTTCTGTCGTTCTACTTGGTAGGAATAGGATAAACATGTTAAATGTGGCATCGGATTTTAATAAATTACTGCAACACAAGAAGTCATATGCTTATTATTAGATCCCATTCAAATATTCAAGTTGATTTCAAGTCAATTCTAAAATACTTTTAAGGCGACTTTCGTTTTAAACAACCACCTCAGGATTCCCTCCATTTCTTTTCCTTCCTGACATTCTTCTATTGTTTGGGAATTATTGGTTTCCTATTCAAATTGATGGACAATGAAGGGAATATTGAAGAGGGTGTGGTTGATCTGAGTCCAAGTAAACTTCCCAATCTTTGTGAAGCGCTTTGAAATGCTCCTTGAATTGTGGCAGGGGCATTTCGAATAGAGTTGCTAAGCGAAGCAGCAGCTTCCTGTACAGCAGCTTGCACTCGTTTAGGGAGAGATGGCCGTGTGGTAGTAATTCCAGCAATGGCATCAACAGTGTTTGCAGCATTCCCCAAAACCTAATTACAAATTCCAGTTATTACTTAATTAAAGTAGAAATAAAGTTCACTTGCATTGTCTAGCCAAGAGTTCTTTGAGCCTCCACCTACATTGACATCCACCTTGATCTGAGGTGCACATTCCACCTGAAAACACGTTTGTTAATTTAAAACATTTTCCCAAACAATGGTAATCGTAGCTTAGAAGAGTTAGTTACCTTAATGAAAGTGAAGATAAAGAAGAAAAGTAAATAACGTATCTTCATCTTCTTGGAATTGCCTTTTGAACTATGAATAGACACAAATGAAAACACTCCACACACCTACCAATTAATATCATCAACTCCTTCAACTCCTTTTGTGGACGAAGCATTGGCCATCCATATTGTGATGTTCATTGACTTGAGAACAGATGATGCAGGTGTATTTCAGATTTATTTCAACACAGGGTCAATGCCCTATTAAAGACAATTCAATCTCCATCATTTCAACACAATCAATTACTACCATCACTGGAAATTATTTCCAGATTCATTTGATTTCCATAAATCCATAAACTTAATAGTCAATTTCAAGGTGCAAAGATTACTATTCTACAGATTACAAGGGTAAGGCACCTCATCAGCCACATAATTGCAGAGATTTATTTAGAGTTACTTGAAGTGACTGTTTAAGTAGAACGTTTAGTTGTTGCAAGTGACCTTTTAGAAGGATTGATTCAAAACATGGTTGGTACTCCGCATATCCCAACCTTGTGATAAGGTTTACATCCATAGAAGCAACATTTCTTCCTTCCTTCACATTCTGAATCTTCACTGCATTGGGAAGCATCCGGAAGTAGAGAGATACATTCCTTCTCTTCTGCAAGAACTGCACATTTCCCTGGTCTCACTTTAGGAACAAAGATGGAAGTAGTCACAAGGGATGGTTTGGTAGTAGAAACATTCACAAACACACCTACAAAGAACAATAAGTAATTTACATTTGACATTATTATAATAAATGCATTTACTGTCAGTTGACTCTGTGGTTTCAGTTCCATTCCCTTCTTCTGTAGTTTCCATTCCCAATGTGGAGGTCATTGACTCTTCCGTCGTGACCTCATCCACTTCAACCTTCATCATCAACACTTCAGTTGAATTCAAAAGATCCAAAGCATCCTCTCTTTTAGGTTTAATTCCTCTTCGTTTCCTTCCTGGCTTCCCTCGACCTCCTTTCCCTGAACTCTTTGGGGGGAAGAATTCATCCAACAAATCAGGCTCCTGATCTTCACATTTTTCTAAAATCCAACAACTAAATAATTCCAACTTAATCACTCAATTTACAATTAAAAATTACTTGATTTTGAAGAACAACTTTCCACTGGGGGAGCAGCAGTGGTAGAAGAATCCGTCGAATTCTCACCCGACCCTTCCATCTCTGTGACATTTTTTAAAGTAGAGGCCAGTTTATGCAAAGCAATGCGCACTTGAAAGAAATGGACCAATTGGTATCTCCCAAGGCGCATGCCCAAATGAAATTACCTGCTCTCCCAATGGCATCTTCCAATTCCTTTCTTCCTTCTTTTCCTTTCTTCGACTTTCCTTGTTCTTCATTGATGTCCACGTCGTCCCCAGTTCCACGAGCAGTTTTAGACTGACGACGCATTCGTATGACCACAGCCTCACTTGAATTCCCAACAGAAGTTCCATTCTTCCAAGCCTCTGTGGTGATGTTGGTACTTTGGATGGTCGTGTCCTTTGGGTCTTTGCGTAGTTGAGCACTGGAGTCTTCAGGGAAGATGATGGAAGAGACCCTTGGCCTGTCAGAACAGCAGACATCAAAGCATATGCAGCAGGTAGTCACGTGTCCTTCGTCCAATGGACATTCCTTCTGGTGAGGAAGAAGTGGACAAATATCACGATATCCGTAGATCTCATATTCTGTCGATGGACAAGACTCGGTTGAAGATTCAGTTGGCTTTGAGTTTGCGCAATGCACAAGGAATACTGAAAGAACCCCAACCCACTGCTTGTAGTTGACCATTGTAGACTGACAGTAGATTGAATGCTCTGACTTTGTTGTTTGTTATTTTTATATTTGGGCCAAAGAGAGATAGGGATCAAGGAATTGTAAATTGGAGGAAGATCATGTCCACATTCTTTGTTTAAAAGAAGAGTGATTGACAGAGTGAGTGCAAACATCGTTGCATGTGAATTTGTTTAATTAAAGGTCATCAATGACTGGTTTTGGGTATAATTCATGGAAATGGATCTGCGTGTCAACTGATTTGTGAGTCAACCGGAAACGTCTCTTCTTATTCTGAAAACATTCAATTGTACTAATGGAACTTTTCTCTTTCATTCGCTCTTTTAATTGACCATAATGAGTCACCACTCTAATTACAATTAAATAAGTTTAATCCAAAATTGGAGTTTATAACTTTTGAAAATGAATCACGTAG
Organism: Pseudachorutes palmiensis; assembly: GCA_009869845.1. NCBI lineage: Eukaryota > Metazoa > Arthropoda > Collembola > Poduromorpha > Neanuridae > Pseudachorutes > Pseudachorutes palmiensis. The sequence goes on along the minus strand of VNWY01000177.1, from coordinate 27,067 downwards.
CCATTTTATTAGACTATACATACATCCACATACCCTTGAAGGTACAAAGTGTGACCAAATGGGAGAATATGTCCTTCTAATAACCTAATAACCATCAGGAATTTACAAGTTGTTGACCTTATTTCAACCAAGGGTTCTCTATCGATTCTACATTCTGCATTTTATGAGTAAATAATTCAGACTATAATTATCCAAATGGGGTTTTTAACTTTTATTTGGAAATGGAAAGAACATTTAATAGAAGTGGAAGCATAAATAAATAATACAAACACAAGAATTTAAGGAAAGTGAAGATTATTAAGAAGAATGTTTGAATCCCTTTGAATTGGATGAATTAAGTGAGTAGAAGTCCAATGGTGAAATTGAATTCCGAGTACTTGAAGTTGACGCATGACATTCTGTCAGAGTATGTAAAGTTGCTCCCTTGGTACATTTTCAAAGGTTGATAAGCACCCATTGATTTCTGTAATTGTTCTGTCCAGAAAGTGGGTGATTTGCCCCATGCATGGAGTGTTCCCACTGCCCCCTCGTACACTCTTCCAAGGTTCTTTTCAATTTTGAATAGATTGATGCTTCCCATGATGACAAGGAATGGATAACCAATCCACGAGAGGAGACTCAGGTTCCGGTAGAATCGAATAGTTGCAAACATAGCACATGCTTGAATGAAGAATGCAAGAGAGAATTGAAAAAAGAGGCTGTAGGACATGACGTAATTGAACCGTTTTACAATGATTTGAAGACAACGGTACAAGTGTTGTCTATCTTCTGGTCTGAATGGTCTTTCAACTCCACTTTCTGCATCCATTTCACCCATTTCAATCTTTGTATACTTCATATTCCTATATATAGAAGAATATTATTGTAATTAGAATACAGAGGTCAATGACCTTAGGTCAATGACCTTTACCTGATGTGTAGAAGCCAAGTAGTGATGCATTTGCACATGGCAGCCCATACACCAGAGTAGCTTAGATTCGTTGACCATGCGAGACATGCGATGATTCCTTCCAGAAGAGACAAGACCAGTTTGACCAGAGTGGATTCAGAAAAGTAAATTGTAAAAGTGGAATAGTAGAATTGTGGCAAGTGTGAGATTTGAAATGACAAGAAGAAGACGCTGATTGTAATTGCTGTGATGAGTGTCATACTTCGTTTCACCATTTCAGCAGATCCATCCTTTACACCAACTACATTCACCACCAACTTTGGAAAATATTTATCTGAAAGGGATAGAATTCAATTATAAATAGAATTAAGATTGGATTCCTATTTTATATTCCTACCAGTTGCCATGTTGTCGAATGCGACCATCATTTGGAAAGTGGATTGGTACTCTTTCATTAGACGAATGAGGTTCAAGTGATGAAGTCCAGCCAGGAGGTAGGGCAAGAAGAAGAAAACATGGAACACAATCCTATGTAGATTCTGATCAAAGTAAAGACGAACAACGACAACAGAAAGGAAAATGATTTTCACCCACAAGATTCCTACCCAGATGAGCCAAGGAGTCATCGAGTGTGGAGTAGCTGGTTGGAATACGTGGTCGTTTGAATCCCATTTCAAAGGAAAGAAACGAACCCTGTTCAACAGACCAAAGTAAATCCCAAGCAGTTTACGACTGGCATTTGTAATCATCCTAACACAGTTGGATTCATACTGAAAAGTATTTTTGAGTTTACAAACTTATGCTAAGGAATTGGAATCATATTTATTCATCACTTTTCCTCGCTTTTTGGAGGGTTTAGAAATGCAGTCATAATAGCCCTATTTCAACCAATACCAAACCGTATTTATTTGTGGTTTAGAATTATCATTGGGGAATCTCTTTATAAATAATATCAGATGGTAGTTGTCTCCAAACAAGAATTCCTGTTGAAAGTGGTTGTTAAGAATTCACATTCAACAGTATGTATAGAAGGTTCAAATTATTCAAATGTTGGTCAAATGGATGTCATTAGCATAACAAGGAACAACCAATGAAATTATCTACCCTGCGTGTTTCTCAAATGAACATTTAATTGTCCAAAATAGAATTGTGGTAGGGTAATCAACTAATAATGTCTGAAGACATAAAGGAAATTGGACACACCATACATATGAATACATAGAATTCATTCTACCCTTATCTGGTGTTGCTCTAACTACCGTTCTTGCATAATGGCATCAACCCATTCAACCCAAAGGTCTCAAAATTAATAAACACAAAAGAAATGGAAATATTTGAAGCTGATTTGAAAAAGAATGGATTTAATTGTATTTGAAATTGAAATATTTGAGGCTAATTTGGAGACAATTGAATGTTAAATGACGTCATTATAGGCACAATCAACAATAAAATTATTCCAACGGACATAGCTGAGAGGGTTTTAAAATTCCCCCTACTTTTGAAGTTTCAATAGAATAATTGAACTAATAATTGAATTTTGTGTTAAAATATTGTTTGTAAGATGATTCTTTTTCATTTGTCCATTCTGTTTCCATTGTTTTTTGTTTGTTCATATGTCCAACTGATTCATTCACTTGGACATCCAAATGTATTGTGTAAGATACTAAATATAATTATTATAATTAATATAACTATAATTAATATAATCTTTCCATTTTAATAGACACATCATATTGCTACGATTCTGTTCTCTGTGCAGCGGATAAGTGGGGTGGAATCTGTAATACAGGAAAACACCAGTCACCAATTGACATTCTAATCCCAAAGAATGGTTCATCCAACACACTTACAAGTAAAACAGACTTCCACATGAATGCAAAATACGAGAAAGAAACTGTGCATAAATTCTATGGACAAAATAATGGACATTCGGGTGAGGACATTCAGATATTGTTCCTTTCATGATACAATTTAAATAAGGATGACCTGTTAACAGTCCAATTTGAATTGACACCAAACACTTCCGATTTGAAAAGTGAAAATGAAATGAAAAAAAAAATGAAAAGATTCTTTTTCTCGCTACTTGGGATCCCTTACAACTCCAACATGCGATGAAAAAGTAGTTTGGACGGTATTCCACCAACCACTCGAAATTAATCAAATTCAGGTTAGAAACTCTTATTATTATTTTGACTATATTTGCACAATTTGTTTCATGTATTTAGATGAACGTATTTCATACGGTTCGAAACGGTCACAACATGACAGGATTCAATTACAGACCAGTGCAACCACTTAACGGAAGAACAGTTTCATACTACGCTGCCGCAAAGGGCAAAACGTAGAATTTGAACGGTACAATAAGTCAACTGAGTTGACCGGTAGAAAGTATGTTTACATGTTAGTCCCTTGTTCTCATAATTTTAATAAAAGTGTTGTACTCTTTATAAAATAGTGGCATCTTTTTATTTGAACCTTGTAATCGGCAATCCTTAGAAAGTGACAATAGACGTGTGTTTTCTCCTATAAAACTGCAACAATGGATTTGTTCCTTTTGAACTCACTTTCCCTGACTATATGGGAAACGTTGTAGTATGTTGTAAGAATAGAAACGTTGTAGTAGGTTGTAGTAGTTGTGTTGAAGGTGACATGGAAGTCTTTCATCTTTTGAATAAATCCATTTCAATCCTCTTGTTACTCTTTTGCACCCTTCAAGAGACTATAGCAGTAGGACATCCACGTGAATCTGGTAAGAGATTAGCTTATGAGATTCTAAAAACAAAACTACAAACTCTAATTTCTACAAGGTTCAACATTTTGCTACGATGATCCTAATTGTGATGAAAATACGTGGAAAGGAGTTTGTGGTACGGGCAAGGAACAATCTCCAATTAATATTATGGTTCCATCTGCCGGTGATCCAAACATAAGAACAGACTTTCAGAGTGTAAAACTGGATTCCAAATACGGCACACAAGTAATACAGAAATTCTTTGGAGAAAATAATGGACATTCATGTAAGGTTATATGGGTTATGGCAACCCATTGAATAGTTGTAAAAAACTAATTCATAATTCACAGTGCAATTTGCATTGAATTCTGAGCTGAAAAGTGACTTGTCCATTTCTGATGGAAACCTTGGCGATACTTACAACTTTGCACAACTTCATTTCCATTGGGGAAGAACGGATGGGGAAGGATCAGAGCACACAATTGACGGAAGAAAGTAACTGAAAGAATCATTTGAATGAATGTGTATTAACTGATGGTTGCTTAGATTACCACTTGAGATGCATGCAGTACATTATAAGAACAGTTATGCAAATTTAAAGGCTGCCTTGGATACAAACGACAGAAGAGCAGTAGCTGTACTGGGAGTATTATTTATGGTCAGTCTTTCTCTACTTTTGGTGTAACGTAGGTAAAGTAAAGGGTGATTGCAGATTGGACCAAATGACAACAATGCGATGAAGCCAATTGTGGAAGCTGCTTCTAAATTGACTGACCCTGGTGCCCCTAAAGAGTTTAATAATCCACTGAAGCTGTTTGACCTCTTCCCTATGAAAGGAAAAGACTCGTTTGCTCGTTATAGTGGATCCCTCACAACACCAACTTGTGATGAGAAAGTCATTTGGACTGTATTCTACAATACACTACAGATTTCAGTGAAGCAGGTTAGACTCTAGACTGGGTTCCATTTCTACATTCAACACTGTACACTTGTTGTTTCAAACAGATGCAAGTATTCCATACACTACGAAATCAGGACAAAGTGACTGGATTCAATTTTAGACGACCGCAACCACTGAACGGAAGAATAGTCACCTACTATGTAAAGCAAGGGGAAGACAGGACAGAAGGGTTTGTTAATGATACCTAATAAAACGCTTCATTTAGTCACAAAATATTCAAACTAATAACGCAAAATATCCCCTTTAGTACTCCACATTAAGGGCTCTTTCCCTCCCCTTGGTTGTCCCCTGCCTCCCTTTACAACCACAAAATCAACCTACACCAAACACAAAAATAATCAAATTGTGTTTTCCATTTTACAGTTCACCCGAAATTGAAACTGTGCCGGTGGCGTCTGTTCCTAAATGCAAATGCATTTGCAAATCCATTTGATAGATTCCGTTGAGACAATTAAATAAACTCTTTAATTGAAGCTTTTGACGGGTACAATAAATACAAAGGTCATTCAAAGGACCTTCCAAGTGTAACAATAAAGCATCTTTCCTTTCACCTTTAGACCATGTATTTTGAACATTGTAATCATCTACATCTGTAAAATGTGTCATTTTGATAGACACGGCAATGATCTATTGCTGTTATCCGCTGTGGTAATTAATTAATTTTTTTCATCACAGGACTCTTGTTGTTGGAAACGTTGCTGTAGGGGTAAACAGCAATAGAGAGTTGGCCTACATTGCAGGGATGGCAGTATTTCTATTCCGAGTACAAAACTTCTCATAGAAAACTCAATTTCCGTGTTTCTATTCCATTTAGAATTTTTATTTTTGTTTAATTTATGAATTTCCTTAGACTTTTTGATAATAAATGTAGTCCATAAACAATTGTAAAGAGAAGGTGATTAAAGGGATGTTGTTTTGACTAAGATTAAATGATGACAAGTAACGTATTCATTCATTTGCATTTGTTGGTTCAAATTCTTTTGTTTACATGAATTATTATGGATGATTCTCTTTTTCTTCCATGGTAAATCCTACTGATTCTACTTTGTCTCCTTTCTGTTGTAAAGTCAAATGGAACTATGTTTCTGCATAAGGTAAACCAACCACTTGGTTTGTAGAATACAACTTCTGCTAATAAAGTAATGAAACCAAGTGAAATTGTTAAAGTATACAAAACTAAACTAGATACAATGTAACTACTATTAATGGATAATGACTTGTAATCTTCTTCTACTTTTGGAATTATTCTAACTCCTCTTTTCCTTCTTTCTTCCATCTCAACATCCCTTTCAAACTGATCCATAATTCCATACTCTATAATAAACATAAGCATATTGGATAGTACATTAAAACGATCAAATCCAATGGGGGAAACTGAAAACACAAAGAGACGTGGGAATAACTTTTCCTCCCCATAATACAATTCCTTTGGTGGGTTAAATGTACCAACAGTTTCAAACAAACCTTCCAAGGTAGCTTCATCCCCAAGGAAATATGTTTTGTTGCACATTGCCAATTCCTCCTCGTGTCCATAGGTGCGACGGACACTTACAATCATGCTTCTGAATATCTTGTCATAAGTAGAATTCCCAGCCTCCTTCACATGCGCACTAAAGAACTCATGTAGACTTGCAATAAAGTCACTGTCAATTGCCCATGTGTTCAACACACTTAGCTTGTTTTCAAACTGTTCCATGTCCTTCCCTTGGTATTTCTTTTCTAATCTTCCTAGGCCCCTGCCCCCTTGTACAGGTGGAACCCTCATCCTGTAACCCAACCCAACAGCTTCATCCAACGTCTTCAACTGGAATCTACTGACAAAGGGAGATGCCAAGTTCCTAGTTACAATCCCTTTGTAAGTATTCACTAAAACTAGGAACATCAGGAGAGTAACAGTGATGAACATTTTACCCCAATTTGTATTCTAACAGTTTCTGAGATGCTCCCATGCCTTGTTCTAATACAATTTTCAACACAAACATTAAAGTATCGTCCTTCAAATGCATCTTTGTAACCATGAATTTAAAGAATATTGAGAGTGACACAAAAGATATTGCCACTACTATCCAGACTATGAAGTCAAATGGCTGCAACAGTGCCGTCCAGCTGACACGTTCGTATGAACCATCACATGTAATGAAGTTCAAGTTCGTTTCCTTTGTTGGAATTCTGCAGGCAGTCTGGGTATATCCTGGCAATTCAAGACCATCACCAAGTTTAGAATAAGTTTGTGGTCTTACAGTGACAATGTCCATGCTAGAATACCAATATGGTGACACTTTGACCCTATTACCTTCAACTATTACAGGAAGAACAACCTTACTTCTGTTAAAAGCAGTTTTAAACAATCCTAGGATTCTCTCTGTTGCATAATACGTTGGGCCATAGGCACGAGCACCTCCTGAATTCTCAGATGCCTGACGATGATCATAGACTACTCGGCATCGTTGTAGCACAGCCTTGTACACGTCATCCAGGACTGTCTTTGGATCAGAGTAGAAAAGAAAAGAGTCCAGTAGAAGGTTTGCTTTTGAGCCACATGTTCCATGCAAGTCAAATGATATGTTGAACATGATTGAATTGAGTGTGATTGTGTACATTGGCGCATGTGCAATGACTGGGTACTTTACTTGGAATAGTTGTCTTGCTGTCTCACTCTTGAATATGGAAACCCAATAGAGGTATCTTGCAAAGCAGTAGTTTCCTCTTGGATCCGCTTCCGAGTCGGGGTCGCACACGTTCAACCAAGTAAATGAACTGCCTGCCTCTGTAATTGCTTGTTCTCTGTCTGGTGATGATGTGACCAATAGGAGACAACGGAGGGTTCTGGATGTCCAATTTGCTTTGAATTGTTCCACTCCAGTGTAGAATGGATCTGGCCTATTGGTTGTTAGTCTGTATCTCAATAGAGGCCAATCAATCACAATTTCAGTCTCTTCAGTTTCCAAGAGTCCAAACTCAATTAAAATTGTATGGCATCCGTGGTAAGATTTGACTAAAAGAGGGATTAGGATGTCAGTGGAAGTAGTTGGTTTACAAATAACCAATTGGATGAAACACAATACAATGGATGTAAAGAATGAATCCATTGCTTGACAGGAAAGAACAATTCAAGGTAAGAGTGAATGGCAACTGCGAGGTCTTTCAAAAGTAACGAATAAGTAAAGTAATGAAGTTGAAACTTTCCTTTGTGTAATTAGTAGTTGTCAAACCTCATATTCATTAAAGCCCCTTGTTCTATTTTATCTCAGTTTTAGATTATATACTTTATGTATAGACACAATGTATAATTTAGTTTTATGATGAATACCTTAATGATTACTCTCAACGTGTAATTCTATTCTTCCAACACAAATTATTGGATGAATCACAAGGTTAAAAGGTTGAATTCTAAATTAGTTTGATACATGGGACATAATCAATACAAAGAACATTTCTCTGTAGGAACCACCTGCCCAATTTCCCATTTTATTACTAATATCTTGGGAATTAAGAAACTTCTGTTCGTCTTCTGAGTTCAATCTTATTGATAAAGTCCTTTATCCCATCGTATCTCACTTTGAATACGTTTTTGTAAGTTCCAATTTCTTTTACAGTCACAATCTTGGGAACATGAAGAGTCTCAGTAACAGTCCGGTCTCTCCATACGTCAACAGTTTTCTATTTCAAACACAAAATCAATAAGATTTCAATCCTCATTTAACACATTATTTCTAGTCTCACCTTTTTCCCAAATATTTTCCCCATGCTACCATCCCAATGTTGTTCCTGTGTCAGGTATTTCTCCACTCTTGAGGTTTGTTGACTCTGTCCATCATCCCTCTGAGTGGTCACAAGGAGTTCATCAAAGTGTTCAGATTCCTCCGTTCCTTTGTAACAGAGTTCCAATATCTTTGGGTTTCCAACGTGGACTGAAATGAACTGTCTAATGACATCCAACAACCCACGTGTACTCCCTCCAGCGTCCTCTTCCGGCAGGAAATACCCAAAACGAATAGTAAGGAACCAATGGGGCTGATGGATCATTCCGAATGACTTTCTGGAGAGTCATGTAGTTCATAGCTGTAGTTTTTGTATCCAAATCAGTTGCTTTGTTTTCCAGTAGAAGAACGTTGAGACTTGGATAGGCAGAAGTGATTTCACATATTCTGTCATACCATATTCTCAGACTTGGTGGGAATCTAGATCCAGAGTAAACAAACACAACGGCCCTAATGTTCTCACATGATTGGATTGCAGAGATTAATTTGCAAGTGTTGAGTCCATCGGTGGCTGTTTGGTCCCTTTCACAAGATTACGTCGTAAACACCCGGGAAATCCAAAACTGTAAAGTTCTCTCCACAGTACACTATCCCTCCTTCCTGGATTTCTTTCGTAGTGGACAAAATGGAAGATGAAGTGACAAACCTTGTTGGATTTCCACACAATTCAAAAACCTTGTTGGATAAATAAGATTTTCCAGAACCAGAAGGACCAACGAATAAAATCCCATTTGGACGGACCATTTCTACAACTTTTGAATCTGAATTAAGCTCAAGTGAAGTGAGGGGCAGACGCCGTCAATTTGTAGTTTAAGTAGATTTTGCTTTGCTCCACTGAGGGAAAGGAAGAGTCAAATGCCAACAAGTTTTAAGTTGACTTTGAGTAATGATTGATTGTGAATTCTGAGTATGTGTTGACTGTAGTTTGATTCACTTGTGACTGTGATTACAATAAGCCTCTATTCCATGAATTATAGAATTAAAAGTGACTAATTCCATGTTGATGTTATCACGAGACGATGATTCAGTGGATGGTAAACTTGTTTCAACCAACACTGGAGTTGTTTGGCTGCCAAGTGATTCATTGTCAAGTTCCTTTGCATTTCCACTCCTATAAAAACCAGATTACATTTTATGCACTTGTGCAAGTGACTCAAGAGAAGAAGGATGGAAAACGCAATTGTCTTAATCGGGAACACAGGCGTTGGGAAATCCTTTATTTGCAATAAGATTTTTGAATTGACTGGAACTAGGCAGGAGTTTAATTCTTCTAGCAGCGTAGGGAGCGTCACTGCAGGACTTCAGCAAGGAACTTTCACCTACGGTGGGACTCAGTACACTCTGGTGGACACTCCAGGCTTCTTTGACTGCTCAGAAACATCAACTTCTGCTGCCGATTCTGCTCGGAAAGATGGAGAAAACGTATGCAAATTGGTCCGTGCATTGGAAAGCAGCAAAAGTATCCGTGCAATTGCATTCATCTTTGTTGGAAGATTGGATTTTTCTCAGAGGATTTGGTACGACAGAGTTTTGTCCATAATTGGCCGTGGTTACCAAGGGCAAGTAATTCTGCTCCACAATAAGGAAAATCAAACAGACATTGAGAGGATTCGAAATGAGACGAGATTGGGTTGTCATTCTTGAGACTGAAGATGGTGGAATCCAATACCAACCAATCACCATGTTCACTTCTAGAGGTGGAGTGGAAGAAAAGGGGATTCTGGAAGGACAATTAAAGGAATTTCTAGATGGGGTTTCCCAACGTGTTCCCTTTACACTGAACAATCTCCAAGTGCCTGAGGTTTGTTATGAGAAGGAAGTCCTTGGTGATCCTTATGAGAAGGAATTGACACGATACGATGGAGGATGTTGGTACAACAGTGGTCAACAGGAAGGATGGAAGTTACTACCAGGATGTGGAAGTGTGGCATCCTGACCCAATAAAGAAAGTCCTTGGATACAAGGTAACTTGCATAACAAATCATAAATTGAATTATTTAACTGATTTAACTGTTTTAATTATTACAGGTCATCCTGAAGAAGTTTGTGGAGCGAATGGTGGACGAGTCAGTGCACGTAAAGAAGGAAATTGCAACTCAGATTGTTGGAAAGTATCAAAACGTGTACAAAGTGAGATTCGATGGGACAAAAGATTTGTCTGAGATTCGACTGTTGGAAGAAATTGAACGAAAGTTTGGTCATTAAGTGATGGAAATAATGTACATAAGTGGAATTGAAAACAGAAGATAGTGGTGTAATAAGCACTGCTAATCAGTACTAAAAGTAACAAAGTTTTATTCCTATTGTTTGTAGTTTAGTACAGATAGTCAATGTTAATCTACAATCATTTGATAGCGTCTTGTTGTCTGCATGCAGTACTCACTGGAACATTGTGGATAAACATAGTTGAATTCAATTCCATTTTAAAATTAACGTAGAAAACTGTAGAAATGAGTAGCCAGTTTGTGTTTATTTTGATCCTACTAGTAGCAGTTTCTCCTTGTTTGGGAAGATTAGTGAGACATAGTGATAGGAAGAAAATATTTCAAATAAACTCAGATGAAAATCCAAAACCAAAGATTCGATTCAACTCCCAAGGGCAGCTGAAACTAGCTAACTTTGCTGATCTGTAAGTCATAAATGCACATTTGATTGGAGAATGTTTACTTTTATATTTATTAACGCAGGCATTATGGAGAGGCACAAGAGACATCCTGGGGACCAGAACAAGACAGGAAATCTACAGTTGTGATAAAGAGAATTCTGTCACTGGAGAACCCTGACTTTGTTGTATTCAGTGGAGATCAGTTGACAGCTGAGTTTATGTTTTCCAATGGGAGTGACTACATTGACATCCTGGTGGCTCCACTTGTAGATGGAAATTACAAGTAAACACTTTAATCCATTTTAATCCAATTAATTCAACTATATTTAACAGGTGGGCTTCTGTCTATGGGAATCATGATGTGGGCCCTAGAGTCTCAAGAGAGGAAATATTTACATCAGAAGTGAAACATGCTTTGAGTTACACTCAACATAGTCCAGATGGAGTTGCTGGAGTTACAAACTATTTTCTACCAATTTATCCATCTAGAAATGAGGATTCCAGGGGGAATGAGGAAGAACATCCAATCATGATTTGGTGGTTTTTTGACAGCAGAGGAGGAAGAGATGGATCTGGTGATATACCTGGACATTTGGATGAAACAGTTGTCACTTGGTTTAAACAAGAACATCAGAAGGTGGTCGATAGATGGGGGAAACTACCTTCTTTGGCATTCATGCACATTCCTACGTAAGTCATTCACAACCATTAATTGAATCAAATTAAAAGTTATTCATAAAGGAATGAGTTTACAAATGTGCAAGAACAAGTTCATGTGGATTCTCGGTGCTCTGGATTGGTTGAAGACGATGTTAGTTCACAAGACAGAAACACTGGAATATTGGATGCTTTGGTTAATGTTGGAACAGTCACTTCTCTCTTTGTAGGACACGACCATGGTAACTCACTTGCAATAAATTGTACTAATTGTAAACTATGTTGAACTGTTTACCCATGAATAGGAGATGGTTGGTGTTGTTTCTACGGGACATTGGAACTGTGTTACAATCGACATACAGGATACGGTGGATATGGAAAGTGGGACAGAGGGTCAAGAATTATTCAATTGAATCAACAAAATCTTCTTAATCGAATCAATTATATCAGAATGGAAAATGGAGATATCATTCATCACTTCCCTAATAACAAAGACATAAAGTAATTGTGCATTCCAAATTAGAATTACATTCATCCTAGTGACATGCGCACTCAATTACTTTAATAAAAATGAATAATTTCATTTCATAGATTCTGATTCTTTGCCAAACTACGAGAATAAACGAATGTATGGAAATTCAATTTCATTTATTGACATATTTTGAATTTCAATTGAGTGTTGTTGATGAGTGTTGTGTTGAATGGTAGTTTGCATAGGTTTGCATATTCTTCAATTCCCAATATGGAATTGGCGTATTTTACTTTGAATTCTGCCAAAGTGCAAGGTGGTGGACATTTTGGGAAGAATAGTTGGCGTATTGGGAGGTTGGTCTGTTCCTTGTAATAGAACTAAATTAGAACACAAAGTTCAATAATTAATAATAAAAGTTACCTAAACAAACATTAAGTTAACTTACTTTAAGAGTGTGTTTCTCTTCATTAGTTTCATTCTGTGGTCCATGTAACTCTAGAATGAGAGCTGAAGTAGTATGAGCTAGAATCCCATTGTAAAGGTCAAATGTCCTGAGGAGTCTAATAATGACGCCGTCATGAGCAGAGTAGAGATATGCTTTAGATGGTCTAAAATGGTAGAATCGTAAGTCATCGGTAGTCCAGCTATTGGCTGGTGATCCTTTAATCTTCATCTCCATGTTTTGTACAAATTCTGCGATGAATGTTCCAGTTGAAATTAGAGCCAGTTGGGGCGTTATGGCGAATGATTCTGCATACAAACTCTTCATTTGGAGTAATTTATCCGGGAATACTTTGGTTGTCCATTTGGGTAACTCAAGACCAAACGTGTTCTAACAAATTATTTGAGTTATGAATTGTGGTAAGATTGAAACTTGAAACAAATATTCATCCTACCTGTGTGATTAACAAACCTGCGATGGCTTTTAGTCTTTTCAAGTCTACCTTTGAATATCCTGAATTCTCAGCAACATATTTCATCACCCAGTCGTTCTCTTCCAATATTTGTTTGTATTCAGTAGAATTCAGAAGGTTTGCATAAAGTTTCTTCTGAAGGGGACAGTTGGGAGGGAGGTGGAACTTCTGGAAATTACAATTTGGCATTTCTTAGTTGTAATTCTAATGTTTGCGTGTTGTAAACTGACGTTATCGATTGCTTCTGGCAGTGTGTGGACTGGAATTGGTTTCCAATTGGAATTGTTGTCTTTTGAATTAGAATTAGAATCAGAATATAATCCATCCAAGCACATTTGAGCAGACACGATTGCTCTGTCTCTGTCACTGCTCTCCATGTAGACTTCGTCATAAGAGTAACTACTTTCCAAATAACCATTGTAACGATTCCTCAGGTAAACTCCAAAGTTATACATTTGCATCAGTCCACGCTATAACACAATTAAATACAATTAAATACAATTAATATTAGATTGATTAAATAATAATTAATTAGTATACATCGGTCATTTGAGCTTTTCCTTCAACCCCATAGTCGTAGTTGCTATAAGGATCTGTAGGGTAGGGCTTAAGCGGTGTTCGTGCTCCATGCCGAAATATCTAAAAAAAAAAAACCAACAATTGTAAACCAATAGACTCGAGACTATGACTTTCTACTTGCTATTTGAGTCAATTTAATCGTTTCCAAGTCAGCAGGGTCTTGATGGTAGGGATAGTCCTTGGATTCTACATTCAGATAGTCAGTGTACACACTCGGTGGAAGTATTCGTAGTTCAAGGTCACAATTTATCCCATACCATGTCAACAGAACCACGTACAGAGTGGAATAAAGGAATAAACCCATTAGTCACTCGTATTTAAACTATTCGCTCATTGTCCATTTGACAACTAAAAAAGACTTTCCTTGAAATCTGGCAAACTGCAACTATTTGGCTATACTTCATATGGGAATTTGGAATCTTGTTTATTTGCCTTGTCTCAGATGGATTGAATTAACAGTAATCCAAGACTAAAACCAGTTTGACTTGTAAGAAAGAGGATTCCTTCCTTAAGCAACAATTTTTCAACCAACTTTCATTTATTGCATAACATTAAATAATATCTTTGAATTTACAAATAAAGTGAGATTCGTTATGTTGAATCTTCACTTTATCCGTATTTTGATGCACTCACTAAAGAACAAAGAGATTGTTATGATAATTAAAATGGCGTAAATAATGAATATCCCTAACAATAGGTTACTTTCAGTTGATAGTTTTTCTAGTTTGTTGGCAGGTAAGTCTCGTATGTACAAATACCTCTTAACATTTTCCTTCTTTGCATATCTCTTACTCCCCACTCCATTATGTTTATAATCAAATATTCCAGAGTGGATGAATGACTGCATTTGTTTCTGTACAAGAAGTGATCGATCCACCAGCATTGGACCCATTTCCCAATAACTTGTAACTGGCAAGTATTCATCCTCTCCATAATAAACCCGTTCCACCCCAATTGGATCAATTTCTGCCAGTCTTAAATAAGTTGTATCCAAACCCAGTTTGTCATCAACATAAATTGAATTGTTGCACTTTAGAATCTCACGGTGGAATAAGCTGTCTTTTGTTTCATCCGTGTTGAATAGACTCATGCTTTGAATCAACTTTGGAAACTTTGCTTCCACTGATTTTGATTGGTGGAAATTATCCTGTACATGCATGAGGATACCTTGGACAAAGGCATGTGTGTACATCAGGGTTCTAAAAATGTCAATCCATTTGTCATAAGCAGGACGTCCGATGTTTGAACCAAATAGCTTTTGATAACCAAGTTCCATTGTCTCGTTGACTGACTTTAATTTAGTCTTTGGAAAAGGTGCAGTCATGTTGCATGTCAATTCTCCTCTGTAGGCATTTGTAACTACAATACCAACCAACAGTAACAATCCTAAAAACAACTTGAAACTACTTAGTTTCTGTAGTTTCACAGACAAGTTGAGATCCTGTTCTAAAAGTACTTTTACAACGAATAGTAAATACCCATCCTTTACATGTTTCTTGCTAAAGAACAGAAATAGAAAATAGTTTGTAAATGCCCAAAAGGGGATTGCAACTACCCAAAAGTCTGTAGCGTATGGTTGGACAAATGCATTGAATGAAATAAATGAATAAGAACCTGCGCATGTAATAAAGTTGAAACTTGTTTTCCTATTGTAGAATACAAGGGAATATTCATATGCACGAATGTGCTTGTTCCTTGTTGTGACGTTGGGATTGGACTCTGGTCTGATTAGAATAGGAGTGTTCCTCCATCCACCTCCAACAGGGATGAAAGTAGAGTTCAAAGGAGGTGCTGATTGGTTGAAGACACGAAGGGCTTCTGATAATATGTTCTTAGCGAGTGGATCCTTAGGGAAATAATAAGGAGATGGATAGGGATATTCCAACTTGTAACTCCCACGAGTGTCAATTCCATACGTTGCATTTGCACTCCATGCCAAGCCTCTGATTATCCAACTGATTGGACAGTCTTTTTGTATAAAATACTTTAGCATATTGTCCAATAACTTCCTGGATGGAGGAAGTAGAGTCTTGTCCTTTACAAAGAAATTACGTTCAAAATATGTCTCCATCAACACACCCCTACAGGGAACTTGCATTTCAGTAGTGATGGAAATGTGGGATTTCTGAATATACAAGTGGTAGATTGGGATATGTTGAAACCCATAAGCTACTTTAGAACAAACTTTGAAGTGAGTGTTAACACCATTGGCCTTTGGCACATCACCACCAGAACTAATTCTGACTACATAAGTGTTCTTCCCGTAACACGCAGTTCCAAACTTAGCCACGTCACAGTCCACAATCCAGTCAAACTTTCTTTGAATATCACAAAATTCATCGTTTGTTGAATTGTAAATGTAAATCATGACACATACCCTAGGGCTCCAGTTCATTTGCATTCTGTTAATGGCATGTTCCATTATGCTGTCTGAAAGATTCAATCGTAGCACGGGAACTTTTCGCCAGGTTCCTTCAAACAGTTTAAAATCTTCACCCCTTCCTTTTGATTTAGCTCCTTCAACAAGAAAAACTTGACAGGGAAATACTTTTCCAGTTTCCTCTGATACCACAAGTCTGCTGTTTAAAGTAAGTAATGACGCTATTAAGACAAATGGTGCCATTCTGTGACAAGAATTGAAAATATAGTTTGAATTGAAAGGATCTGTCTTTATAGACGACATCTTTCCATGTCTTATCCAACAATCAAAAAAGTTTAGACAAGAAGGTTTGACTAAGAGTGGCCGATTTCTAAATGGCTGTTCTAGAATAGTGCTTAAAGTGGCACACGACTATATATTTAACCCACAAAACACCAAAATTGCCACAAATGAATGAGTTTCTACTCCTTTCAGTTCTGTCGTTCAGAATAATTGTAATCAAATGAGGCCGTCTTTAGAAATTCGCCTACATGGGTGGAGTTTTCTTTTTCTTGTAATCCCATTTCACATCTTTTCACTCCCTGTTTTTATTTAGCAATCAGCACACACCTGTTTCAACCATCAATTAAATTACAAGGATAGACACGCGGAGTGGAGTGCTGCCACACTATTTCCACACTGTTGGATATTCACAATGCTTTATGCTAAATGAAATGACGCGCCGTGGACCGCCCGGACAAAGTGAAACAGGTTCCACACTAAAAACTAAACTGAGCGTAAATAAAGCAACTGATTCAGAACCACCGACGCCAGATTATGCTTTAAATGTTGAATTTAATTTACAGAACACATGACATCAGTATGGATATTAATTACGACTGGAAAATATGAAATAAATAGTTCTTGAAAAATTGTTGCCTTGTCCTTGCAAATGAACCAATGGTTACCAATCCAACTAGGTTCCAGTAGTCTTTCCATCTTCATCAAGCTTTTTCTGTCGGCTGGCATTCTCTTCCATTTCATTCTTGCTCTTCAATTGTTTGCCCTCCTCTAATTGCATGATGAGTTCTTCCTCATTTTTTATGTCTTCCGTCAAATTGATCCAGTTCAACACGCTCTGATTGAGGTTTGCTTGCATTTCCAGTGTTTCCATCAGTTTTGTGGTTAGGCGTAATTGTGTTGACACCACCAGCTTCAAAAAAGGTATGATGTCCTTATTCTCCGATTCCTACGACATAAAAAACGGTATAAATGTATGTGCTTGATGTATTCATTTAGAGTAGTAAAGTGCTTCAAATGCTGGATTGGAAATAAAGAGATTTGTCACACTTACGATTCGTTGCTGTTTGGGGCTGTCTGACTCTCCGACTGTAGCTGCGCGTTTCCTTCCAGTGCCACTATGCCCAGCTTTTGGCTCACGTTTATTCAAAGATGTCTTCCCAGATTTTCCGTGTTCAGCCATTGCTCGAGATGAAATGAAAGCGTTTTCTGCAACGAGTACCTGGGTAAGAGTGAAAGAAAATCTGAAGGTAAACAGCACATATACTCCTCATTACCCATATGCTATTTCACCTATGCGACAGCTCACCCACATGCTGTTTCACCTATACGCTAATTATCACGTATAGACCAAATCACGCATACCTCAATCACGTATAGCGCTAGTCTACTTGTACGCGCATTGGTTCATACGTTATTGTACCTATAAATTATTACAACCTTAACTTACTTATTGAAGCGAAGACGTCCTTCTCCAACGAGTTCCAGTGTAAGACTGAAAGAAAATCTGAAGTAACAGCACATATGTACTCCACATTAAGCATACGCTATTTCACCCGTGCGCCAACTCACCCAAACTGGCGTATAGCCCAACTGGCGTATAGCCCAACTGGCGTATAGCCCAACTGGCGTATACCCNCCCAACTGGCGTATACCCCAACTGGCGTATACCCCAACTGGCGTATACCCCAACTGGCGTATAGCCCAACTGGCGTATAGCCCAACTGGCGTATACCCCAACTGGCGTATACCCCAACTGGCGTATAGCCCAACTGGCGTATACCCCAACTGGCGTATAGCCCAACTGGCGTATACCCCAACTGGCGTATACCCCAACGAGTTCCAGTGCAAGAGTGAAGGAGAATCTGAATCTCACGGAACATATATCCTCCACATTACCCACTGTATTTACCCTATGCGCCAACACACCCATACGCTATTTAACCTATACGCTAATTTAAAAATGGGCCATTTCGACCGTACGCTAGGAATCAGCACACACTTCTCAATCAGGAATCAGCACACACGTGTTTCAATGGCCAATTAATAATGGCAGGATAGGCGTGTAAGTTGAACTGTTTGTGTCAATGTCAGTATGAGTTTGGGGTGAGTTGAATTCAATGTATTGGCGTACTTACTTTGTTGAACATGATTATTTGACAGATGAAAACAATTTGCTTTTAGATTGGGAAACTTGAAAGATTGATGTTTGGAATTAATCAATTAATATGAAGTGTTGTGGCGCAAGAATTATTTCATTTTAGAACATTTTTAAGTTGAACATGAGGAAAGTTTCCTTTGAATTGTATAATATATCTGACATTCACTTGCTCTGGGTTGAACACAATGTACTTGTTATATTCAACTCCAGAGCGTTGGTTGGCTGGAACTGCTGTCTCAGTCCTTTGACCCAAGGTTAGTTTGACCCCTGCAAAATATGAAATTAGAAACAAAGAATATCTCCACCTATCCACACTTTACCTTTCCAAAGGACGTCTAAACTTTCATTTGGGGAGTATCGAGCGTTGGACGTTTGGAGGCTCTGCTTCCCTGGTTCGAGGGAAACCATTTTCAGTGATTTCCAGTGGCCTAGCTCTATATCTTGTACTTGGCCCAAAGCTACTTCACACAAAAGTGCAAAGCGTTGACCTGACTCTGCTGTTTTGCAGTGCTTGGTCACACTTTCAAACGTGTCAGAGAAATAAATTCCCTAAAGGAAAACAAAGTTAAATACAAACAACCCATAAGATTGAATCGTATGTCCAATACCTTTCCAAAGTGGCTGTCATTGAAGATGCGTCCAAGGGGTGACACCTTGAGTCCTTCATGTAGTACGGAGAACAGCTGACTCAATTGACCTCCATGCCACAGCAGTTGACGGTTCCCAATAGTTCTGTCTTTACTTTCAGTTTCCACTGCATAGATTTTCTGTACCATTGGAGCATGCATTGAAGTGTTGTGGACATATTCCAAAATTAGTTGAGCCTCATGGCTACATTTATCCAAAACTTTCAGTTTCGTTCCAAGGGCGGCGTAGATGTATTCGTACGGGTTTCTACTTTCTTGGTTTAGCTGAGCACCCAGTAACAGTTGGAAAGCAAAGTCACTATATTGGAAGTTTTGAACCATTTCCTGCTGCTTACGAAGTAGTTCAAATGTTGAAATGGGTGACATTCTTTCTAGTTCAAAGCCATAGACTGGAATCATCTTGTAATATTCTTCACTCAATTCCAATAGACATTCCCAAACTGCACCTTTCTCTTTACCACCACTTTCATCCATCAAAACATTCTTCATCTTTTCAAAAACTCCTTCCAAAATGTCATAATCAACTTGACCCAGTTTTAGCAAACTGTTCGGAACTGATTGTTGCTCAGCAACAACAGATTTTATAAGTTCCAAAACATCAGAATTAAGAAGGCTCTCACTTTCCCCAAATCGCTCAAGTTCCACAAAATTAATTTTGATTTGATCCTCATGTTTCATGAACTTTGCCATATTCTTCCTATCCATCGCCACTAGTTTGTACTTTTTTGGGTAATTCACAAAAGGCTCGTCCCAGACATTCCCAGTCTTTGCTTTGAAGATTTTCTTAAATTCTTCTTCACCTTCAGCCTGTGTTGGAAATGGAGTTTTCTGGTACTGACCTTCATCCCCCAGACGCCCCCATCTTGTAAACAAAAGAATGAGTTCAGGCCCTTGTGTCTGTCTGATGAGTTGCATTTTGTAAAAGTTGTAGAGTCCGTAGATGCCATAGGTGTGGTCAACTTGTGTCAACAAACAGTCAAACAACTTGTCTCTTGATGTCGATTCAACCACAATTTCACCAGTTTCCCTACTGAATCCACTGTACTCGTCTGGATTCACTTTTTCATCCCCACCAGAGTCTGTTTTCAACCGACTTTTCATTTCTCCCGCATCCAGTTGAACCTCCTTCATTTCAATCTTATCAATGGAGTCAACTATTGGGGAAAGTGGCTGGTATTCATTCAAATCCAAAGACAGTCCCAAAATGGATGCAATGTGTTGAGATATTTTGAACTTTTGTAGTCGAATTCCCATTTGGAGTGGAGTTTCACCAAGTGTAGATTTGATGTCTAACTGTGCCCCATGTGCAACAAGTAGTTTGAGTATACTTCCCGCACTTGCGTAGACAACTGAAGAAGAAGGATGGAAAGGAGAAACCAAATGGTGAATGACAGACCATCCATTTTCATCCACTGCGTTCAAGTTCAGAGTGTAAGGCATCTCATGAACTACGTAATTCTCCACATCCAAAGGGTGAATGTCACTTTCAAAGTTGTATCTCCATGGGTTTAGAATGACTTTTAACATTCGAATGTCATTCAAACGAACAGCGTGCATGAGTGGAGTCAGACCAGTTGAGTCAGGGCAGTTGACATCCACTGCTTTAATCCCAAGCAACCACTTTACTGTACTTTTACTACCACAAATGACTGCCATGATGAGTGGAGTGTAAGAATGGTTACTCTCGTTTTCATCTTCTAATTCAACGTAGCGAATACCAGGATGAAACGAAGGTTTGATTGGATATCGACAGAGGGCGTTGGCCTTACTCCCTCTGGATAATAACTCAGTTGCCCACATTCTGAGGTCATACGGGAGATACTGATCCCTTGGATGCCAGAATAGGGCTGAAAAGGGCGTCCTTCCATAGGAATCTGGTGGGAGGAAAGCGACGATGGCCATTAAAGATGTCAACTGAGTGGTCATGTGTTCATTCCACTTAGTGGCAGCGAGAACAATTGGAGTCGTCTGTGTCTCATTCCTGGAATTCACATCACCTCTTAATTTGTCAATCATGGTAGCTTGAATGTCGTAATTGGAGTGTAGCTGTGTCCCAAGTGCGTGAAGAATCCCACGTCCATGCAACTCCTCAATGTTTGAAACCCGAGAAAAGAGTTTTGCCCCGAGTTTGAATCTATTTGTCTTTATCGCTGCTAGGATTGCAGGAGCAACTCCATTTCCACTTGATTTTAGTTTGTTCAACATGAGGTAGAGAAGCCCTTCCCAATTCTTCTTCACAACTTCTTCTAAAATGGAACTCTTGCTTTCAACTTCTTTCAAACGATCCAACCTTTCAACTTCTTCACCAACTGCATCCCAAACCAAAACTTCTTCTCCCCAACATCCAGTTTTGTCAAACTCTTTGTACAAATTGGTTAGAAATTCAGCCCCTGCTTGAAGAAACATGAGAGCACAACCCTTCCGTTCATTCAGAACTGCAAGGGCAAGCGGAGTATTTCCTACAAGGTCAGCTCGGTTGAGTAACTCGGTAGGGTTTGGACTTATGGCCAGTAGATGGGAGGCAGCTATTGTTGCTCCACACATTGCAGCCATGTGTAATGGTGTCCTTCCCTGGTTATCTCCAACATCTGTGCTGCAACCACGTGCCTGCATGGCAGAGGTCAACTGGCACACGAGCTCAATTGGGTCGCATTCAGTTACCCTGTTTTGTCCGATTTTACAAAATACGTAATGAAGTGGTATCCTCCCTTGGGCATCTTGGGCTCCTAAATCTGCACCGTATTTGACGAGTGATTCTTCAAGGTCATAAGTTGCTTCAGCATCTGGATTCCGTGAATTCACAGCCAAGTGCAACCCAGTCATTTCTTCTTTGTTGCAAATATTTACCGGAAGTCCAGCCGAGATGACTGAATTGATTGCTTCCATTGAACCAATCGCAGTTGGATTTTGGCAAATGAAGTGCAGAACTGAGTTCCCATTCTTGTCATCAACTGCATCTACAGTGGCTCCACCTGTTGTCACTAGGAATGGAATGAGACTAAAGTTGTTGGCTGCCAGTGAAGCTTCAAGTAGGAACAGATTCTTATTCCCATCTGCTGTTGATACAAAATTCACATTTGCTCCGTTCGATACGAGAACTCGAGTGGTTGTTTCATTCCTCTGGAGAATAGACAAGGCCAATGGAGTTCTCCCAACAGAATTCACAGCTTCCATGTTTGGCTTTTGACTCAGAATGAATTCAAGGCCATAGGACAAGTCAGTCACAAGATGAAGGGCACTATTGGCAGAACCCTTTTGGGCAGCATTGATATCCGATTCCAAGACACTGCACAAGAAACCAAGGAACTTGATCACAAGTCCTGAATCAGAGTAATCAAATCGTTTGGATTCGACGAATGTCTGTAGGAGGGGAGTGTTGCCTTGATTGTTGTATTCAACTGCCATCACTTTCATCACTTCAACATACCCAGGGTCACAATTTGTACAGAAATCACGAACTTTGGGGTCATTGGCTTGAGTAGAGAGCAAATGAAGGAAATTGTCTCCATCTGAATTTGAGTCTGGTGCAAGTGGAGCCCCCAAGTGGAGGAGTTTCAATGCCAATTCAAACAATCCGAGTTTCAATGCCATGGACAAAGGAGTGTCCAATTGCGGTGTCTTTATGTCAAGGTTCCCTCCATGTTTCACAAGAAGTTTGAATGCATCCATGTCATACTCCCCTCTGTCCTGTAAAATGAACATAAGAATGAATTGATGAATAATGAAATGATCGTTTTATTATAATTTTACTTCAACTATCCAACTGCAGAGTTTGTTTTTCTTTATTCTTAGTAACACTTTGGATTCAGCTTCAACCAAGTAATGAATCTACAAAAGAACTTGAATTTATAAAATGAATTATTTGAATACTTATCTTACTGGATGTTTGTGTTTGTAATCCATTAAATTACAATCCGCATTTTGTTCTTCTATTAAAAACTTTAGTCTTTCAACTACTTCAATTGAAGGCTCCATTGAACAAGTCTTTAGAAGAAGTGTAACTCCTAAAACAAAAACATTTCAAATGAATAGAATAATAGTACAAATTGTTACCTTTATCGTCAATTGGTGCATCGATATCCACTCCAGGTTGTTTCAGAAGAATTTCCACAATCCCCATGTGACCTTTCATAAATGCAATTGCCAAGGGTGTTAGTTTCCACAAATTGGAACTATTTGCACAACATCCAGCTTCTATTAGAAGCAACAAGGTAAAATACCAACCATATGCACCTGCAAAACAACCAAATGAAATTACAATTCAAATGAAATCAAATTCATTCTTACATGCATAGTGAATTAAACTGTTCCCTGAAGAGTCTTTGACCAAGTGGTTGTCTCCAAGGCGCAAGAGGAATGAGACAATGTGCGCATGTCCGTTGATAACTGCGTGTGTTAAGGCTGTCTTCCCACGCTTGTCTTTCAACCCAACCTTCACACCACCACCAATCAAATGTTTAACAATCCCAATGTGTCCGTGTGCTGATGCAAGCATCAGTGGTGTCATTTTATCAAACTGTGCCGATGTTTGTTTGTTTTGATCAACCAATGGACTCTCTTCTAAAACTTTAACAACTTCCAAGTGTCCCTTGACACAAGCAGTGTGGAACGGGGTGAGCCCTTTCTTGTTGCTTCTAGTCAGACTAAAGGCATCCGATGAAGTCTTCACTTTCTTCACTCTCCCATCTTCTTCTTCGTCTGCATCTGCAGCTGCAGCTGCTTCTGCTTTTATAATAATTTCTAAATTCTTGTACCGACCAAGAGCAGCTGCAATGTGAGCAGGAGTGTCTCCATCTCTGTTCACTTGGTTTACATTTAAACCACATTTGGATATCAAGTATTCCAATGGTCCAGTCCCAGTACAAGCGGCTGCGTAGTGCAACAGAGTCCAGTGGCCTTGGTCCATTGTCATGTACAGCGGGGCCTTGCTCAATAACGTTGAAATGCAATATGGATCTGGGTTTATAGCAGCACAAAAGAGAGGAGTCAACTGACCATTCCTGTGCGTCTTCTTCCCAACTGATTGAGACTTGAATGGACTCAATGGAAACCCCTTTGACCTCGTCAGAGCTTCATAATGCAAATTATTAAAACCAAACCCATCCTTCTTTAGAGCAGCTTCAACAAGTTTTGATGCCAAGTCATGATTTCCAGACCGAACTGCGATGACAGAGTTATCCAACAGTTGTCGCATGAAGTGGGTCCCAATCAATTCCCCCATTGCTTCTAACTTTGAAAACGGGAGATTACTCTTAAGCAATTGCTCAATCCTCCGCTCGTCAAAGGATGTCGCTGATCCCCGGAGAGTGCAAATGTTCTTGTCTTTGAGCAAAGCAGCATTTCCTTCTTTGCCACCTCGTCCAACTGTAACATTCCTCAGTCCATGTCCAAACTGTTTGTATGACCCTTGACCCGTCTCCTCTTCTTCAATCAACCAACGAATCTGTACAGCAGTTGAAGTTCTCTTCATCAATAGTTCCATTGATTTAATATTTCCTGCTTCCATTGCATAGGACATTGCATCTCTGTCGATGGCAACAGAGCGAGGAACACAGAATGATGCAAGATTTGAGTCTCCACATAATTTCTCAAGTTCCTTTCCATCATCCATAAGAACAGCTCGAATTAACAGTTTAGACTGAACTGTTGAAGATATGAATGGCATAGGGACTGTCTGTTCAAATGTTGGGTCCAAAACATAGTCGGTCAACTCTGGTCTTGGGACGAACTCATTCTTCCTCTGCCGCTTTGGTTTCTTGGCAATAACTCCCAACGACGGTTGCTTCTGACGTTTAGGTCTTTTACTTCCAACTTGTAATGAATCATTTTCTATAGTTGCAGCAACCAACTTAACATCTACGGCCACTTTGGCACGCCTTTTGCGTTGACTTGGTTTTGTTTGTGTTTGTGTTGGAATGGAGGATCTTGGTTTGTGACGAGAGCTTCGTCTGGGCTTTTTGACACCAGATGGTGTTAAAGTTGTAACATTTGATATACTTCCACTACCCCTTTGGACAAGGTTGTTTCCACGAGAACTCTGCCGAGTTCCACGCAACGCCAACCTTGGTTTTAAGGCAGATTTGATGTTCCCATCTAATGATATATAGATTAAGAGGTAATAAATAAAACCAATGAATAAATTCTTTGTTTTTACTTTTTCTGTTCGTAGAGATATTGATTGGAGTGTTGCTTTTATTTTGGCTCCTTGTTCTAGCCATTTGAGCTTTCAATGATAGACTGACACTATCTACTTTTCCACACTAGGATTTAAACCCACCACTCGTTTTATCAATAAATAGGCAGGAAAGGTGTATTCTATGGTGATAAACTGATAAAGAACAGAACATGCAAAGGACATCACTTTTAGCATTATTAGGAACTTTTATTGAATTCTGGAAATAGGGCAGAATAAATACACTAGAAATAGAGACAGAATAATCCAGAAAATACGGAAAATACGACTACAAATACCATTGTTTGAAAGGGAGAATCTAATGCTTCTGACTTTTATTTTTACTAATGCTACTTTGTGAGAGGAAAGTTAATTATTAATGTCTGTGAACTTGGTATAATTTTCCACACTAGGATTTAAACCCACCACTCGTTTTATCAATAAATAGGCAGGAAAGGTGTATTCTATGGTGATAAACTGATAAAGAACAGAACATGCAAAGGACATCACTTTTAGCATATTAGGCACTTTTATTCTATCCTTTGCCATCTGGAAATAGGACAGAATAAATAGACTAGAAATGGGACAGAATAATCCAGAAAGTACTACAAATACCATTGTTTGAAAGGGAGAATCTAATGCTTCTGACTTTTATTTTTACTAATGCTACTTTGTGAGAGGAAAGTTAATTATTAATGTCTGTGAACTTGGTATAAAAAGAGACATGAATCCCACCATGTCTCTCACATTCAACCTAAAAGGTTGAAGGGTTCTACTCGTGTGATTCCACTGTTTAGCCATTCAATGTTAGTCAATTTGTAGTAGAGAATTTCTATGAGAAATGAGGCAATTGCACCGATGCTGCAAGTGACTAACACCATAAAGATAATCCCCACTTTGTCACCCAAACGATGTGCTTTGGGTCTGCTTAAACCATCTACTCGATTCTTCAAGTTTGCCATGAAGTTGGTGCCTATGTAAATTTTTTTCATTTCTTTCCTGCGCCCCTTGCTGAGCATCAGTTGATCAACACCCGACTCCACAAATGCCCTAACAGGAGGCGTGAATACGTAATGCAAGTGACCTGTAGGCCACATGATGACACCAGTTAGTCTTGGGATGAAAATGGATTGGAGTTCCTCATCAGAGATCCTGTACAAGGGACCATATACTTCTGGATACACTTGAGATTGGTAGATTAGCAAACGCATCATTTCCACATCCTCTAAATACATTGACTTTTCACAACGAACAACTTCAATTAGTTCTAGTGCAATCCATCTTCCACTTCTCCAGCATTTAGGGGCAGTCGTCAACTTCATCAGCTGAATTCTTTTTCTCTCTCTTGGGGTCATATTTGGCCCATCAAGGGCTTCCTCCCTGAAGTTCTGAAGAATGTTCCCAACTGCTTTAAGCTCATTTGCAAATGCATCCATTCTTCCGTACTCTAGATTGAGTCCTGACTTGAGTAAAGAGCCTCTTGCTGTGATCAAACGTGTTTGTACCTTAGTGGATTCATTGAAGGGCAGAGAAGGGGATTTCCGTTTGTGACACTCTTTCCTGTGTTCAACTTCCACACTCCCAACCATCGGGAAATACAACCTGAATGAATTCTTAACTACAGTGTTGAATGAATCTATTCTCGTGAGGTCAAATGGTTTCATTACTGAGGTTGTGATGATTCCTCTGTATCCATTTGTTACAACTATTCCAACCAATAGGAGTGACCCAAAAACCCATCTGAAGGATGCAACACGAGATAGTCGTAGTGAGACTGATGGAGAATGGTCAAGTAAAAGGGAGTAAAGGATAAGCCAAGGAGGATCAAAGTACATGTAGTTTCTAAGGAGTATTCTGGT